>CAEFZX010018433.1:0-17317 GCA_903066825.1 Alfaro cultratus
AAAGGTTTTGACTCTTTTGCCTTCCCTTCTTTTCTCAGTTGACACTGCCAAAAAGGATATTGTATTCCTCCTCGATGGTTCTGACGGCACAAGGAATGGCTTCCCTGCCATCCGGGATTTTGTCGAAAAAGTGGTGGAAGGGTTACTAATGTTTTCGTTTTGTTTTTCTTACAGCGGAATCGCAAGGCCCAAGAAAAGACATTGTCTTCCTTATTGATGGATCAGATGGTGTTGGGCGAGAATTTGCTATCATCCAAGAGTTAATCCGCAGAGTTGTCGAGAGTCTCAACGTGGGTGAAAACAAGATCCGAATCGGTGTGGTCCAGTATGGTGACTCTGCCAAGGCTGACATGCATCTCAATACCCATACAACAAAAGAAGGCGTCCTAAATGGCATCAGGGGAATGAGACAGCTTGGAGGAAGACAGCGGAACCTTGGCCAAGCATTGCAGTTTCTCAGTCAGAACGTTATGATACCAGCACGAGGTAGCAGGAAGCAAGAAGGTGTGCCGCAGTTTGCTATCGTTGTGTCCAATAGGCCCTCAACAGATGACATCACTCGTCAAGCCTCTGCCCTCAAGCAAGCTGGAGTCGTCTCATTCAGCATTGGCACAAGGGAGATCAACCCCACAGAACTAAACGTAGTGTCATATGTCCCAAATTTCTCCTTTACTGTTGATGACCTCCCCAGCTTGCATACAGTCGAACAAGATCTCATCAACACAATAACAGAGTTATCAGACGAGGATATTGCAAGTTTGAGACCTCAATTCCCAACATATGAAGGTAAATTGTCTTTATTTCTTTTCTCTTTAAATCCATTTAGTTTTTTAGCTCTGAAGGATGCTATACTAATAAAGCTTACTTACCTACTCACCAGGATTGCAACAAGCTTTAGTACTCCTAAAACAGTGCTGAAACATCCCTAGGCCATTTCTAAAGGTGAACTTCCTGTTCCCGTGTAATTTGAAAGCGTTTCCTGTTATTAACCGGGAAACATCTGACAGCTAGAACAGCTGCAGGTGATTTGGTGTTTAGGGGAAGTGCTGATAAGAATTTGTGAATACAGAGTTTTCCATCCTTTAGGTTGAGTGCTGGCAATGCTTTAAAAGTATATCTACAGCTTGAGTACCTTCCAAATTAAAGATATGTTTAAAGAATTGCAACAGCAGAAAAGCGACTGATGATCAAAACATGTAAAGTAACATAGATAAAAATATTAAATACATAAAACAGAAGAATAATATGCTGCATAGAAAGAGCAACAATACAACATAAAAAACTGTGCAATTATTAAAATTAATAAACTGATCCAAAGGAATGTGAATCTGTGTAGAATAACTGAATTGATGTGACTGTGTATTTCCACAATAAACTTTTTAGAAAAGTTTGTAAATGAAAGGGTCAAACACAAACTGATTTCTTTTCATTCATTCAGAGTATTTCTAGAAAATGCCGTCAGGCGAGTCTACAAAGTGATTGGTTACTTTGACAAGTAACCAATCACAACCAGTAGATCAAAACGCAGCACCAAGCTGCAGTTGTTCTTCAGCAGAATAGGTGGATTTAAGAGAACACAAGAAAACTTTATACTTTAATTTCTTACTCTAGGAATGTTTAGTTGAGCATACTTAACAATCACTGTTTTAAGGAATATTTTTTTATTTATTTTGCACTTAAATCTGACTAGCATTAGATATATTAAGATATAATTTAAGATTACATATCTTGTTTTAAACTCTACTCAATCTGGATGTAAACTGAAGTGCAAAAACTGATGCAATATATTTGAATTGTATGTTATTGTTTTTGTCTTTTAAGACTCTCTCTATATATATATATTTTTTTAAATATTGTCAATAATGTCTTCCCAAAACACATAATTACCAAGTCAAATGTTCGAATTTCCTATTAACATTTTTGAAGATGATGACACAGTGGTCAAATCCTGATTTTAAGGTACAGAAATCTGAAAACATAGAAACAATTTTGGTTCCTACAATGATCAAAAGAAAATAGTTTAACGTGTTTCAATCATTTGGTCAACACAAGTACAAATACTTTAAAGGTCTTGTTGGCCTCCTTCTGTATATGACTGTCATAGATTAGGGTTTCTACATGCCCCATGTTTTTAATCATAGCGTTTTATTTTGCTTGTATCTTAACAGTATTCACACCACCAGCAGCAACAGGAGATAAGAGGGATGTCGTCTTTCTGATTGATGGCTCTTCTGCAACACGTAGTGAGTTCCCGTCCATCCGTGACATGATAAGAAGACTTGTGGAGCAGCTGGATGTAGGACTGGACAGGGTCAGAGTCTCAGTGGTACAGTACAGCGACAATCCGCTGTCAGAATTCCTCCTCAACGAACACTCCACCAAAGCCGAAGTCCTGCAGGCTGTGGGGAAACTCAGAAGCAGAGCTGGAAATCGCCTCAACACGGGCCGGGCTCTTGAATGGGTCTCCAGGAACATCTACCAGAGATCTGCAGGAAGCCGCATCGAGGACGGCGTGCCTCAGCTCCTCATTCTGGTCACAGGCGGCAGGTCTTCAGATGATGTGTCCACACAAGCCGACCAGCTAAAGAGAAATCAGGTTGCACCCCTTGCCATTGGCTCAAGAAACGCAGATCTAAATGAGCTGAGACAGATTTCCTTAAAGCCAGAGCTTGTGTACTCCATTGACAGTTTTCAACAACTTCCAAGAGTGGAGCCACAGCTCATTAGTTCAGTCAAAACAATATCCACCTCTGACATTACCAGCAGTTATATTCCAACAGTGGATATAGGTAAGAAATGTTATTTTAACTTTTCTGTTAGTGGTAACCTGCTGGAATTCATGTTTTGTCACATTTTTGTTTACTTTGCAGCCACCCTAGATCTTGGGAAAAAGGACATCATCTTCCTCATTGATGGCTCAGACACCACAGGTCCCAGTGGGATTGCCCATATTCGAGACTTTATCGTCAGCATTCTCCAACAGCTCGATGTGCAGCCTGATAAAGTTCGTATTGCTGTTGTCCAGTACGCAGACAGAGTGAAAACCGAGTTCTCACTCAACACCCACAACAACAAGCAGGCTGTGCTGTCTGCTGTCAAACGCCTTCGTCAGATGGGCGGACGTTCTTCTCAGCTAGCCAATGCCATTGATCATGTCTTAGAGAACGAGGTCAAACCATTGGCCGGCGTTCGTCTGTCTGACGCCTCCCAGCATCTTGTGGTTCTCACAGGAGGACCGTCCTCCCAACCGGTCTCTATCTCAGGACCGCTGCTGAAGAACAAGCGGGTGAACTGCATTGGTGTTGGGACTGGCAACGCTGACAGATCTCAGCTAAGTCAAATTGCCACGTCGTCAGAAGATGTTGTTACAGTGCCTTCATTCCCCAACTTACCGACAGCAAAAGACAAGGTTATTTCCAGACTGAGAGGCTCCACAGGGACTGTTTTCCCAACATATGTTTATCCAAGTAAGTAAGATAAGTTAATGTGTGCACCTGGCTATGGGGTAGGTTTATTAGAGGGAAAAATGGAACCAAAAATATGGCATAAAAACAAAAAAAAAAACATCAACAAAAATAGATAATAGCCAAGTGTACAAAAGTATTTTGGAAGCTAGTACAACTTCAAAAAAGTAAAATGAGTCAAATGTACTGCACTTACTCATAAAAATGTAGATTATTTTGTTCTGCACAGAAGCTGTGATAGGACAGTCTTTAAATAATTAACATTATTCTAAATAAATTCTTTATTACACCGTCTCTTTACAAATGATTCTAAGATAATCCAGATTATTTACATAGCTCTAATTCACAACAAATGTAATCTCAAAAAAGCAAACAATTCTTTCCTATCACACAGAATTTAAGCCAATATAATCAGACAGAAACAAATTCAGTGACGCAGTTTAATTTGATCCTAAACACAAAGTAAGACATTTAAGAGCCAGTTAGTCAAAAGTTGTCAATCTGGCCGACTGGATCAAGTCTCTGAGTTTCCAACTATTAGAATAAAAGGCTGAAAAGAATTCATCCAATAAAAAGGGAAAATCTTTTCAGGCACTGCAGATTTAAGGGTTGATATGTGAACCTCTGTAGCCACAGAACAGGAACCGTTCAGATGTTTTACAGCAATGCATTCTGGGTAAAGTGTTTCTCATCATGACCATCATGTTTGAATCTCCGTCCAGAATTACTACCCTAATTTCTGGTGAAGATGTTTCCTGGCAGGATTAATGTCATTTCTGTATCATTTAGTTGTTTTGACTAAATAATCTTTGTTCATCTAAAATACAGACATGATTACACTTTAGCACAACAAAATACATTTTATTATCTCTTGCTAATGAAATAGCTTATTATTTAAATATTTTACCATTTCTGAGTGGATTTTGATCTGAATCTCACTTTTGGGCATTTCAAAAGTGAGATTCAGATAAAAAACAAAGTTAAACATATTAAACTGTAGCGAAAGCAGAAGGATAAACAATATCTACTGCTTTTTGGTTTGAGTCAAAACTGACAGAAATTTAAACAACAAAGACTTGGATCCATTCCCTGTTTTACCTCATGTCCGTTCTGACTCTTTGCTACATTTGTTTCCTTTTAGCGGAAGATCTGCCTCAATCCAAAAAGGCTGACATAGTATTCCTAATGGATGGATCCATCAACCTGGGCCAGAGCAACTTCAACAACGTCAGGGACTTCATCATGAATCTTATTGATCTGTTCTACAGCGAGAGAGACAACCTACGAATCAGCCTTGCGCAGTATGCCACAGATGTGAGCGACGCCTTTTTCCTCAACACCTACAGCAATAGGGACGACGTCATTGAAGCTATCGGCAAGATAGAATACAAAGGCGGACGCAGAATCATGACCGGCGACGCCATTCGCCACGTGCAAGACGTCCATTTTAGCAAGCAGAGAGGCAGTAGGAAAGATGAAGGTACTCCTCAGATCCTCATGCTTGTCACAGGAGGTCGCTCACAGGATGACGGGAAGACAGCCGCGCTGGGCCTGAAGAGCAAAGGCGTAAGGATCTTTGCTGTTGGAGTGGGCAACATTCAGGATGAGCTGGAAAACCTTGCGAGCCAGTCGTCTACCGTGGCCCGAGCAAAGACCTTCCAGGAGCTGTCAGAGCTCAATGAACAAATCCTGGAGGCTTTGGACGATGAGGTGAAGGGGAAACCTTGCATTGACACACAACAACCAGCCAAACGTAAGAGGAAATTCTTTTGGCTTCCATAACTAACTTTACCATAGAGCTGCTAAACCTAAAATTTGCTTTTCAGATTAGAATTTCAATGTTTTTGACAATAAAGTATCTAAACTACAAAAATGGTGTTTTACAGCCTGCAATGTTGAGGTGTTAGTTGGCTTTGATGTGTCTGGCCAGAACATCTTCAGCACTCAAAGTAACCTTCAGAGCAAGATGAATGCCATTCTGCAGAGAATTTCCAAAATGGCCCTCATCAGTTGCTCCGGAGGGCAGAACCCCTCCATCCAGGTGGGCATGCTGGCCTTGGACTCTGCCTCCAAGCCGGTCCAAATCGACTTCAAGGTCAACCCTGATGAGCTGTTTGAGGCCTTCAGAGGCCTGCGGAGTCAGGGCCCCTTCGTCCTGAATGCTCAGACCATCCAAGCCTACATGAACCGGTTCCGAATCAGACAGGCTGACACCATCAAGGTTGGTTCCTCAAACACTTGGAAACGACTTGCAGAGCTGTTGTTAAATCATAAACTGATCGTTGTTTCCACTTTGAACCTAAAGGTCATCATTCACCTGACGGACGGTCTGGATGCTCCATACGCTGAAATGAAGAGACGAGTTGAGGAGCTTCGTCAGTCGGGTACGGAGATCTCACAGGAGAGAGAGCCTGATTACCGTCCAGCTGTTTTTTTAACAGGATGTTTCTGTACAACCTCAATCAGGAGTGAACAGTTTCATTCTGGTTGGGCTGGAGCGGGTGGAGCAGTTTGAAGAGGCTTTGCTGTTGGAATTTGGCCGTGGCTTTAGGTACACAAGGCCCTTAAAACTCAACGTCATGGACTTGGACTATGAACTTATGGAGGAACTGGTGGGTACAGATAAAAACCAACCAAGGTCTTTTCTGGAGGTTAAATTTCCTTAGAAAGTTCTTGAAAAATATTTTTCTTTTCCTCCTTAGGACAACATTGCAGAGAGGGAGTGCTGTGGCGTTCCATGCAAATGTACTGGGAACCGAGGAGACCGAGGGGGCGTGGGTCTGCCCGGGATTAAGGTACCTTAACTGGACAACGACATATTTCTGTAACCCTGGGTTAGCTTCCTAAGGGAAAACTAATATTTTCATTGCTCTGCTGTAGGGTGGTCCAGGATCACAAGGAAGCCCGGGACATCCTGGTGACGAGGGCGGACCAGTGAGTCCAAATGTCTTCTTACATCAGCCACCTTTCACATCTTTAATGTTTGTGTATTCAGCTTCCATTTCTTATAATCCCAGGGAGAAAGAGGTCCTCCGGGCGTTAACGGTACTCAGGGCTTCCAGGGATGTCCTGGACAGAGAGGTGTCAAGGTAATTTGAATTATTTTTTCACCTTACAGCTGAATAAAGGAATAAGTTTGAATTAAATTACAGCAACAGTAATTCAAATCTACATATTTTCTTCCCAGGGATCTCGTGGGTTCTCAGGAGAAAAGGTGAGTGTAATATTTCTAAGTAATAAAAAACATGTGATACAATATCTACAGCTGCCTAAGCATCTAATTCTGCTTTAGGGTGAATTAGGAGAACTTGGACTTGATGGCATCAATGGAGAAGAAGTAAGGCTTTTTTTCTGATATAATGAATCAGTTGCATTATGTTGTGTTTTCAGTTCTCAGTTTTTCTCCCAGTGCTTGGTTTAATGGTGTGTTTAACATCTTCGCAGGGGAAAAGTGGCGTTGCTGGGCCTCCAGGTGACAGAGGAAACCCTGGCAGGAGAGTAAGAAATGTTGCACAGTTTTATTTATTTCCTCTGACACATTTAAAAAATGGATGAAAAAACAAAAACATTATGTTTGATTATTTTTAGGGCGCTAAAGGAGCCAAAGGACAAGCAGGCGACATAGGACAAATGGGAATCAGAGGAGACCCTGTGCGTATTAGAACATTTGTCCTGTGACCTTTGTTTGCATAACTCCTGTGCTGAAACCTTCTCATGTCCTCACCGTGTGAAACCTACTCTAGCAGCCTCCCACAGTCCAAAAGACACAAATGTCAGATTAATTGGTTACTCCTAACCCCCCAACTACAGCCATGTTTCCATCACCCTTTCTTTATCCACATTTTGAGGAATCACATGAGAAAAGGTTGAAGACGGCAAAACTAAAAAAAAACTTCATCAGTTTTGTAAAGAAGTAACCCTAACCCTTAATCCAAAACAAACCCTCAAAGAGAAATGAAAGCACATTTACAGAATCAGGCAGTTTCCCTCCTGATGATCCGGTCGACCCGGTTCTACTGGAACCAGAACTCCACCATCTGCTCCACCTCCAGCTGCTGTGGCTCTGAGTCAAACCAACCTGTTCCCCTCCTGGCCTGTGGGGGCGCTGCACCAAGAACCACTGAAACCTCTGAAGACGCTGAGAGCAACTTCCTTCTTCACCAGATGGAAACAAGATGGAGGATCAGATTTTAGTGTTGGAGGATTTCTCTTTAGTCTTTGCTAAAGACCAGGAGCCATTTCTGCTGCTAGCGCTAGGCTAGCACGTTAGCTCTGGTTGTATTTACCCAGAATGCCCTGCATTGTAGTCCACTTCCTGCTTTTGGAGCGGTCTCCGGTCCACTTAGTGTTCACATTCAAACTGAACCCAGACCTGGAGGACCAGAGGTCAGAGGTCGACTAGCATCCACACCTCATCAACTGAACTGAACTGGACTAGGCAAGTGGACCGGAGTCAGGTTCAAGCGGACTGAACTGGGTTCTGACGGTGAATATTTACCTCACGTGACCATCGGCTGTTTTCAAGGTCGGCCTTCGATAGAATTGCATTTCTTTCTCTGCGTGTCCAGACAACACGTACCGTTGCCAACACTAGTTGACATGACAGAACAATTGCATGTCCAACAGCAAGGGATTCCTGAAAACCATCTCTCCATGTGATGTGCAGTTTCCGCCTCCACTTCCTGTTTATTACATTCACTCGTAATGTCAACATCCCAACAAAATCACGCTCAGCATAGCCTGGCTGATTCACTCCAAACCAGTAGCTGAAACCTCGCCTCATTAGTAAAATTATCCCAAGTCTTATGGAAACATGGCTGGTGGATGTTTAGGTGTTTGTCTTCTCTGTGTCAACTGGTGATGGGACTTGTTCACTGAACGCCGGACATCAGGATGGAAGGAAAATGTCTCTGCTTCTGTTCTTGGTTTCCTTTTAAACTAAAAATAGAGTGTAATCATATTCCACTGATATTTTTTTATAAACATGGCCTGTACTTAGTTTTCTTAACATTAAGTGGAGGTAAAACTGAGGTAATTGTGTCTCTGTTCATTAGGGGACGAGGGGGCGAGATAACAACAGCCCGGGACCTAAAGGAGAGCGCGGTGATATCGGACCACCGGTACAGCCCGATCTTTTTCTGCTCTTTTGGTTTAATTTTGATGTAATTATGGTGACAGGGATATTTGTTCCTGAATGGCAGGGAGTTCCTGGTGAAGATGGGTTGAAAGGAACCCCTGGCGATCGTGGTAGACGGGTAAATAAATCACTTACAAAGTTTTCAGGCTTCTTGTGAACCTAGACTTGAGTGTATCCTTTGCTTTTTAAGGGACTTGATGGCAGAAGAGGCCAGCCAGGACGACCTGTAAGTTCCTCTCTGAAGAATTGCATCCCAATATCTGAGTAACTCTCACAGTAACGCACCACTGTGCTGCTCATGTTAAGGGAAACCGAGGGCTTCCTGGAGACAGAGGCCAGGCCGGACAGCCCGGTATCGCAGGCTCAAGAGTGAGTTCAGTCGCTTTGCTTCCATCAGATTTCACAGATGATGAATACAAAAGATCTCCTAATTTTCTTATTTTCATTGGATCCCAACAAATCCAAAGTTTTGTGTGACTGTAGCTGACTTCATTCGTTAGTCATTAGCTGATAAGATGAGTGAACGATGTAAAGACAAGCTCTGTCCTTTCCCAGGGTGCAGCTGGACCAGTCGGTACACGAGGACCCAAAGGGGAAGATGGAAACCCAGGACCCAGAGTAAGCCAACCAAACTCAGCTCTTCTGTGTCTGGGGTCGTGTTAGACACCTAACCCAAAATGTCCCGACATTTCACCGTTTAGGGTCCTGGAGGTAATCCTGGTCCAAAAGGAGAAAACGGAAGAAGAGGACCTCTAGGTCGCAAGGTACGGAGCAAAAGTGATGAGTCTCAAGTTTCATTTTGAGACTGTTTGGACAACCAAGCTGCTTCACATGACTGGACAGAGACTGAGCTCCAGCCACATGAGCCTGATTAAATCTGTGGAACCGAACCTTACAGCCCACAGAAACACTCCCCTCGTGATTCATTACTTTGGCATTTTCTCAAAAAACACTCATGTCCTCATCCCCTGTGTCTGGTTCTCATGTTTTCTTGTAGGGAGAACCAGGAGAACCGGGACCCAAGGGCGTGATTGGACCGGTTGGCCCCCACGGAGAGCCTGTGAGGATAAAATCTTCTTAACCTCTCTGTCCCCACTTCTTTCACTGAAACATATTTATTACAAGCACATTTTAATTATTTTCTCTTTTCATGTTTTCAGTAGTCCAGAATATTTTATTGCATGAACTCTTAAAACTCGCAGCCGTGAAACTGGCAGTCATTCATGTTTCCAGCTCCGGATCATGGAGCTTCTGTAGAAACTTGGCGTTAGCGTTAGCTGCTACATGTTTAGCATTGAGATGCTATTTTAGGCTAGCACAGCTTTGCTGATAGACTAACTGCTAGATCAGTTTAGAAGCAGAAATTAAGCCCCGGTGGGCCGAGACGCTGTAGGCGTCCATGGAGTGTTTGCATCAGAAACACACAAATGAGTAAAAGATGCAAATAGTTGCGTTCAAATTTTTAATGCATTAAAATCCATGAAATTCATCAAAATTAATGTGAAAGTCTTAGCCATATATTTTTGTAACCATTGTGCCCCTCATGTGACAGACATACGCAGCAACTATGATTATCATGCATATTTGTTTCCTGTGACAAATAGAAAAAATCATTTCTTTCACTCTATGCAAGTTAATATTTTCAAACAACTTCATGTTGAAATGTTTACGTAAATGTTAATACTGTGAATAAAAGATCATATTTAGAGAAATTTAACTCTTTAAAGATCAGTATGTTTGCATAACTCCGTTTAAAAAAACACAGTAATTAAATATCAACAATTTTTAAGAATAAAAATATTTTCAATAACATCTTTTGTCGTTTTAAATTCTGAAATATTTTTTATAAATATCTGGTAAATATAAGGTATATTCATTGACATAAACCTGAAGATGCTTGAAAACGAGCAAACGAGGAAACCAGAAAGCCAAAACTTTCAAGGTCACAGCATTTCAAGGTCACAGCGTTTCAAGGTCACAGCGTTTCAAGGTCACAGCATTTCGTTCCTATTTTCTGTTCAGGGTCAAGACGGCAGAGATGGAATCGGTTCGAAGGGAGAAAAAGGAAGGAAGGCAAGTGAACATGTTTGATGGTTCTGGTTCAGGTCGACGTTTTGATAAATTGATTTAATGTGTTTACCGTTTGGCTACACACTGCTTCATGAAGACATGAATTTTAATTATTTCATACCATCTGCTCTTCTTTAAAGGGTGATGATGGTTTCCCAGGATTCCCTGGTCTCAAGGTCAGGCAAGGTCACGTTTCCAGGTCCCACTCTGGATCGTCTGCAGGATGTTTGATGAATTTGATGGTTTCAGGGTGCAGCCGGAGACCCTGGACCCGGCGGAGGACCCGGACCCAGAGGGAACCGTGGACAAAGAGTACGTTCACATTCCTTCTCTGTTTTGCTCTAATAAATGTTTGCAGCAGTGGAAGGAAATCACCTTGCCTGCATCCTGACTTCATGCCGACTCTTTCCAGGGTGTCTCTGGGGACGTTGGATCACCTGGACAGAAGGGAGAAGTTGGATATCCTGGACCCTATGTGAGCATTTTAAACCCCTAAACTTCCCCAAAATCAAATCACATCATCCAAATGTCAATATTTACAGCATTGCCATCACATGGGACCAGTTGGATGCTTTAGGGCGTTTCCCCTTCACACTGCCCATCGTTGATTTATATTCCAAGTGATTTGGATGCTAAAGCAAAGAGGATACTTAGAAAAAGTTCAGGAACAACTGGCTCAATCCTAATCAATATCATCACAATATTCAGCAAGAGTAGCATAAATAGATATTTTATATGGTGCCACAAACAGGGCAGCATCAGCACAGTACACTGACCTTTGACCTGGATTTTGAATGTGGCAGTCTTTATCTCAAAGTGAACTATTGTTAACTTCAAACATCATTTCAGGATGAATTAATACAAATATTTAAATCATAGGCAGCTTCAATCATACAGCAAAGGAGCAGCCAGTGTGTAGTTTGAAAATTTCAGAATAACAGTAACATGATTAGCATCACCATTGGCTCAGGCTAACCACGATGCTAAGCATGTAGCTCATCACGGTTATCTCAGGGCAAATTCTGCGTTATTCTAACCAAAGAGCTCCACAGCACATGGCCACAAGTTGGGTTTGACAACAGCAGGTAATAAGGAGCTCAGGTATTTCACAATAAATACCTGTGGATGCTAACATTAGCGTCGTCTGTCGGCTCCGTGTCACTCTGCTGTCTGCTGACGTCACACCAGCCAAGTTTTAGACTTGAGAATAATGAATAGTGCGACTGAGGTAAGAGCGAAGCGGGTCGAAAACACCTGACAGCTATGGCTTACATGGTCATATGCAGATAAGAAGCTGATTTATTACAATAAAACTTAAACCCTTAAAGATTTTGGCAAACTGACTAGCGGACATGTTGGATCAAAGCAGCTCAGCATTCTTCATTTTAACACATGAGGCTTTTTGGTGTACATAAAATTACTGCTTTATTTATGATATTAATTTATTCTGGTTTTATGTCGACTTTGTTATGATACTATTATAAATGTATTAACAACAACACATATTATTTGTGTCAAACAAAATTAAAAACACAACACTTACCGGTAAGTGCATCAAACAAAATCATACTCTTGTAATTTCAAAAACTAAATTATTTAAATATGGCCTAATACTCCATCTTAAATACATGAGCTTTTGTTTTTTTATAAACATCTTCTATAGGAAAGTTCTTATAATTTTTAAGAACCAGTACTACATTTATAGTTTTAGGTTTTTGCAAGAGGATGGACATTAGTTGAATGGTGGGGAAAAAACATTTTCCAAACCAGCAAGAAAAATAAACTTAAAATATATTACTGCTACATTTTGTGTCAGTGTTGTGGAAATTCAATGTGATTATTCTATGAAAAAAAAACTTAAAAACTGCTAAAACCTAAATTTGCTGTGTCTATAATTAAAAGGTTTTTAGCATTTTTAGCTAAAGTCGAAAGCCTTCGTTAACAGACCCTGGAGCTGCTGCTCTAATGAGGGAACATGGATGGAGATGAAACATTTACGGAGATGATCCTGTTGTAAAGGCAGGTTGACATTTGATGGACTTGTTTTTGCTTTCCAGGGGGCCAAAGGACCAAGAGGACCAGGCGTTGTGGTACGTCTCCATTTTATCAAATCAACTATACCGAGCTAATAAGTCAAACTTTCCTCTGGCTCTATTTAGTTCATTTTTAGTTTTCTAATAATTTATTGTTCGTTTCAGCAATGTGACCTGGTCAAGAAGATCAGAGATAACTGTCGTAAGTTTTCATGTTTTTTTTTACCTTTGGATGGGTTTTTGTTTTTTACAGTCAGTTTCTTACGCTCTATTCTTTTCTTTCTTAGCTTGCTGTTATGGTGAGTATAGAGGATTGTTGATTTGCAGGAAATGCTTCAGGCAGCCATGTTTCTCCAGAGAACCAGGTGTCTTTGGTTTCAGGTAAGCAGGAATGTCCGCTGTACCCCACTGAGCTAGCCTTCGCGCTGGACGTCTCCCAGTCCGTGGACCGCCAGGTCTTCAACAACATGCGGGACACGGCCGCCCTCCTGGTCAGGAACATCACCATCGCCGAGAGCAACTGTCCGAGAGGAGCTCGCGTCGCTCTCACCTTGTACAACAACGAGGTGATCACCGAGTTCCGGTTCGCTGACTCCATCAAGAAGCGGTCGCTGGTGGATCACATCGAGGTGCTGCAGAAACCGCGGTCCAGTAAGGAGGCCAGTCTGGACACGGCCATGAGCTTTGTGGCCCAGAACACCTTCAAGAGAGTACGCAGCGGCTTCCTGATGAGGAAGGTCGCCATCTTCTTCGTTGGTCATCGTGTCAGGCAGACCCAGAGAATCACCAACGCCGCCCTTCGCCTTCACGATGCCGGAATCGCCACGCTGCTGTTGGTGAACAGCGAGAGCAGGGAGCTGAGCCGGGCAGTTCAGGTACGACCCAACCAGCGAAATGATGGACAGGTCCTGTGAAAGCAGCTCTTCTCATTCATTCTCCTTTAAAGCAGGTCAACAACACGGCGCTGGCCCAGGTCATCGTCCTTCCCTCCCCAGGAAGCTCCCAGTACAAGTCGGTCTTCCAAAAGATCTTGAGCTGCCACGTCTGCTATGGTGAGATGCTTCCGGTTCATAAAGAGTTAAATTGGGACGCAAAGTACATGTTCACCGCATTTTATTTGGGAAAAATAAACTTTTTACATAAATTAAAGCATTTGATTATTTACATGCAGAGGAAATTACATGAAAATGTGGGAGATTAGCTTTTTATTTCATCCATTAATTTCTTAGTGACCATTTTGGAAAAAAAATGTCAAAGTGACAGAAAATTGTTCAAGATGTCGTCTCTTAATTCTTAAGTAAATTTTGTGAAAAGAAAAAGCTAAATGTAGAAATAAGGAACTGTTGGGTGGTGCTAAAGTTGGAGGTCAAACCTCTGATAAAAATGTTTCACCACAGTTCAAATCCATCCCCGTAATGTCGGCTAGAACCCGGGTTCACACGGCGCTTAGTGATCCGGTCAGAAAGTAAACATGGAGAGGAATCCAAAATACTGAAGACACATCAACCGACGTTTTCTGTTAAATATACTCCATTAGCTGTCGGCCATATTTGTTCACTCTGAACCATCTTGAGTGAAATCGTTGGTGTTGCTCCAATTACACTGTAAAACCAAACCTGTTATACCTGTGATGTTTTATAGTGTGAAACACTCCGGCTTTGAAAACAAAAGTTTGAATGGTGCCATGTGAACCAGTGTTTCTAATTAATGTTTCACACTCACTACCTCGGGATTCACCTGGTCTCACCAGAGCAGATCCCTGATCAGTCTGCATGTGGATCAGATTCATTCAGACATTTCCTCCAGCCAGTTGAACCACTGAGACATTCAGACTGAAACAACAAAGTTGTGTTTAGTTTGATGTATCTAGATCATTAGTAATAGTACTAATACTTTGTCTTTTCCAGATTCCTGCTCTCCAGACCAGCTTTGTGACTATCTGCCTCCAGCGGCCAGCCGCGATCGGCGATCTCTTACATCTGATGTGGACATTGACATGGCGTTCGTCATAGACAGCTCCGAGTCGACCTTCCCGTCCTTCTTCATCGAGATCAAACGATACATCGCTCACATCATAGAGGCTCTTCACGTGTCTTCGGATCCCACCGCCTCCGTCCATCACGCCAGAGTGTCTGTCGTCCAGCAGGCTCCGTACGAGTTCATCCACAACCGGACCGGCCAACCCATCCGCGTGGACCTGGGCCTGACCGACCACGCCTCGGCTCAGGCCGTCGTCCGGTTCCTGCTGGACAAGACGGAGCAGCTGGAGGGCGGCCGCGCCCTGCCGGCGGCCATCGAGGCCACCGTGGATCAGGTGCTTGAGCAGGCGCCGCTGCAGCGCGACAGGAAGGTGATCGTGCTGTTTGTGACCGGCAGCGTGCAGGAGGACGAGGAGCAGCTGGTCCGCATCGCCAACGAGGTCAAATGCAGAGGCTACTTCCTGGTGATCTTCGGTGTGGGCGAGTCGGTGGGGCCCAGGGACGCTCACGTCCTGTCACGAATGGCGAGCGAACCCTCTGATGTCTTCTTCAAGCGCCTCGACCTCATTTCCCACTTTTATGACAAACACATCCAGACGTTCGGCCAGCTGTTTGCTAAGTATATCAGCTGTGAGTCCAACCGATTTTCCTCTGCAGCCTGTTTCACAATCCTCCTCCAGCCTGAAATTCATGACATCTTCTCTGCTTTATAGTTGAAAACCGACCTGAACAATCTAAAAACTGTCAGTGGACGCAGAGCGACCAGCCGCTGAAGAGCCCCCTGCCACCGTCAGCCCACCAGGAGTGAGCCAGAAAACCTCTGAATTAGTTCCCACCGTCAGCCTGTCTTTAATCGCTGTTTTCACCAATATTTACTCCCTAGGAAACACCAGAAGCATCATGACGCCCAGCAAGCAGTTCATGAAAGAAAGCTCAATAGTAAGATGCACAAACTTCATATTCACTATTTCTTTTAATTATCCAAGATGGCCCCCATGGTTGTCATGGAAAATGAGTTTTTACACTAAATCACCAATTGGATGAACGTGTTTTATGTCAAATTAAACATTTTGAACCATATATATCTTATATTTTCTTGACTTTGTGTTTCCTTTTTCTGGTGAACATTTTTCAAAATGGCTGACATGATTGTAACGAAGAATTTATGTTTGAACTAAAATTGGCAGTAGGTACTGCCAGTTAGTGAAGCTAATGAAAAAGTTAGCTTCACTTAACATTGATTTACTAAATATTAGCTCTGCTAATGCTAAGCCGCTAAACATATAAAAGCATGAGCAGAAGCTAATGCTAACACAAGAAATGATCAGAAACAAATGCTAAACCACAAAATACAAAAGAATTAGTAACACATGAAAAATTAGTCAAAGCTAATGCTAACATTAAGACGTCAGTTTCTCATGTCCTTCCAGGTCTGAGACTCGCTAACAGCAAAGTCCTTAGTTTCTGATTCTGCTGCATTTTCTTATTTTAAAGTTGTATGAATATGTTGACCAAAGTGAAAAACCCCTGATGTGACTTAAAAGTTCATCCGGGTTTTGAAAATTGGTAGCATTTTATGACAATAATTGGTTTAAAAGGCGGCCATCATGAAATTCAAGTAGCTGATGGAAACATGAAAACATCCGACCTGAGGGGTTAGCATGTTAGCATGCTAATTTTTAAGCTTCTTTCCACACTTAGATTTTTACAGTGAAATGCTGCACTAATAGTAGTTGTATCAGTATTTAACCTTTTTATATTTGTATCTTGATATAAAAAACAAGGTAGATTTCCTTTATTCTGACGTTTTCTGTTTCCACCCTCCAGACGTCGACGAGCTGCACGTCTCCAACGTCACCGCCAGCAGCTTCACGTTGCGCTGGAGCAACCCCGAACCCAAACTGCCGGTCTACTTTGAGGTGGTGGTGACCCGACTGCAGGACCACACCCTGGTGGTGAAGACCAACGTTTCAGGCTCAGAATTCGCCGTGTTCAAGTTGGAAAGCTCTCAGACGTATCACGCTGTGGTCACGGCGTACACAGCAGAGGGGCGGGGCGTCTCCACCCGCAAGGGCATCGTGACAACCAGTAAGATCAACAAACACACAACCTACAGACTGTTCACACACATTTCTTTGTAATGAGGGCCGGGACTAATTTTGATTAGTTAGCTACAGAGATTTAATGCATTAAAATTTTCATTTTATATTTTATTTTTGTATAACTTTTGTATTTGCAAGGTTCTGGTACGTTTATAAATCTGACGCATAAGCGACATCCGCAAACAAACGCCACGAATGATGAAGCTGCTTCTGTTGTTCCACTGGGGGATCATTTTGTTTCAAAGAAACAATCTAACATTTGAATAACCTAAATAACAGATTAAAAACATTTATTCTATAATTCAGATGCTAAAAGAGATTATGAGTTGTTGGTCCAGTCGACCCAGTTCTACTGGAACCAGAACTCCACCATCTGCTCCACCTCCAGCTTCTGTGGTGAGTCAAACCAACCTGTTCCCCTCCTGGCCTGTGGGGGCGCTGTACCAAGAACCACTGAAGGAAACCACACAAAAACCTCTGAAGACGCTGAGAGCAACTTCCTTCTTCACCAGATGGAAACAAGATGGAGGAT
>CAEFZX010018434.1:0-15000 GCA_903066825.1 Alfaro cultratus
AAGTAAAGTACAGATACACGAAAATTGTACTTAAGTACAGTAACGAAGTATTTGTACTTCGTTACTTCACAACACTGGTGCCAACAATCAGTATTTCTATCATTTTCTCTTTTTTTATCATTTATTTACATGGGTTTGCTAAAAGTCTCTTCTTCGGAGACTTTTGGGCCAATTTCACTAGATGGTGAAATCAGCAAATGTGAAACTCAAGTAGTATATCAGTGATTTATTCTAATCTGCAATTTTCTCATCAATTATTGGTTTTGAATGTATGAAACATATTTTTAACATGGTCAATATTGCAGTTTGTATCATATTGAACTGATAACATTTGCTAAGAAGCACAAATGCTAGTAAGCAGCCTTGGTACAAGACAACTTATCCAAAATGTGTGGCTGATCACTATTAATCTTAATAGTAGCTCATTTCCAAAGGATTACTGCAGATTTAATGAAATCTGGCCAGCCCAGTCCTCTTAGCAACTTGCTTTCATTGCTTTTGTTGTTGCTAATGTAGGTAAATGTAGATTCTTAAATATGTTAAGAACGTGATAATGTTTAAATAAATAGGTATGATTATCTTATTGGGCAAGCATTTGTTTGATTTAGTATTTAGTTAGAACATTCATTTAGTTTATGGCTAAAGATGTGTTCAAACTACTTTATTTATTTATTTTTATTTCATATATTTCTGTCATGATAATACCCCTTTAAGAAGGACAAAATGCATGATGGGAGTTGAAAGTTCATGACCTGTGATTTTATACTGAAACAGAGAAAACTGCACACACTGTATGCTCGAACCGTGGATTTTGTTTAATAAAGTTGCACAAAAGCGAATATCTATTTTGAGTTTTTTTTTAGTTCTTTTCAAGGGTGCAACATAAATGTTTCCAAAAATGAGCGAGTGTTCTCATATGTTCTTCAACCATTTTGGAACGGGAGGATAGAACATAGATAAACACTTAATAATCAGAAAATTTAAAACTTCTAAAAATAATAATAATTACAAAGTAACTCACTCAAGGAAACTCAAAACATTTGCCTTTTGTAATGTCATCAGACCCATCTGCTTATATATGTTTGGAGTTTTTTGTTGGATGAATGGTAGATTTTGTTTCAACATTTACAACCAGATAACAAAACTACTGATTTTTTTTTTCTTTGTTAAACTGGGCTAACAGCTTCAAATTCATGTTAAGATGCTTTAATTCAATCCTTTAGTCCAGAGGCAAGAAACCCAAACAGCCACTCTGTGATACTTTTACAAAACAAATACGTCTTGAGCTGCAGAAATACATACCCTTTAAAAATGCACACTAAGTAAAGATCATAAAAAGATAAGATAATAAAACTCAACTAAAAAGTATTTCTTTTGTAAAAGTTAAGTGATTCATTTTGTTTCAAAAGGAGAAGAAAACCTCTTTTGTTTGTAGATTGAGGCCAGCTAAGTGAGTTCTTTCCGTATATATGTAAAATATGGATAGATAAGTAGCCCAATAAAGCTATAAAGCACAAAACTTTAAACAAACTTAAATTGCTCCTAAAAACCTTGTACCATGGACCTTCTGTTATGTTCTTTACACTTATTGTATAAAATCATACAGAAAAAAAAAAAAGCTAAAACAATTGTTTCTTATTACTTGATAATAAGGATTTTGAACTGATTTTACAGGTGGGGGTTGCAAGGAGCCACATGAGGTTGTACATGAGAGCGTCTTAAATCAAGTTCATAGTTTGCTGTGTCCATAGCAGAGCTTTGGTTGGTGTTAATTGTTACAAGCATTATGTAATATGATTTGCTTGCCAACATTCCCTCTTAAAATGACAACATGTCACTACAGTGGGGCCGTCCTTGAAATAAATACCGGGCCTCTGGTAATCGTCCCAGAGCCGGACATGTGCAGCACCGTGTCGCAGCCGTCATGCATGCTGAATGCCTTCCACGTCTTTGTTTTGAAAAATGTGGCAGGGGTTGCCATGGAGCTTGTGTTTGATCTTCTGTAATTAAACAATCTCGCTGATTGCACTACGTTTCTCCCTGGCTCATCTCCGTCAGCCTCCAGCCGTGGACATCTCATCAAACGGCACATTAACCAGCGCTCATCCAGTCGCCTCCCTGCCGTGATTTGTCCTTACATGGCCTAAGGTGAATGAGAGAGTGAAGGAAAGTGGAGGGGAGGCAAAGAGATAAGGATCATGTGATGATTCAATAAAGCTTACGTTTGCTAAGTGAGGTTGGATTTACTTTTTAAGCTCAATGGAACTGACAAGCTTAAAACCCCAAGTTGTTGGTCTGGACTACGTTTAAATACAGTTGGTTCAACACCAAATACCTGAGGCATTATCTTTCTGATTTTATGCAGTATTCTTTGAAAAACATTTCATATTTATTTCCTCATACACTTTATTTAATAAAAATTGACTGTCTGTCCCGGTTTTGCCTCAGATCGTCTTTGCCAATAATGCACTTTAACTTGTAATGCAGCACATCTAAACTCCTTGAAGCATGTTAGTTCTGTTTATTTTGTTTGTTAAATTTGTTTGACAGTGACTACGTACGAGAGCATAAACAAAAAAGTATGAAAAGATGCACCAGACTTTAGCTCTTAGAGCTAAATTACATCTGCGGTCCCTCACACACACAACCTCTAACTAAAACATCAAACCACCCAGCACTAAAGAGATTCTTGGGACAGATGAGAGAATAGCTCTCAGCTCGCTATCCCAGAGTCAAAGTGGGCGCAGTTTGGGAAAAATATAATAATGTGGGGAGCTGAACAATGTAGATAGTTATTTTAATCTAAAATGTCGAGATCATCCACTCAGCACAAAAATATTCAGTATATTTACTTTCAATGATTTTGCTGTCTTTGCATTCACATAACACAGTAACACAGTGCATGAGAGCCAATGTATAGCAGAAAAAGTCACTCTAATTTATCAAGAATATATTAAACAACTTCACTTCTGCAAAATGTGCCATAGCTAAATTCACCTCAAGTATCTGTCTTTATGTTGCAACTCTTGGTTTAAAATATTGTGTTATCAATTTCTTTTAAAGATCGTCCTGTATGCAAATCTTCAGCAGTATTCACATACATTTCTAACTGCACTGTCACTAAATAAATGTGGTGCAAAAAAGCTGGGATACTTAGAGTAGACATTACAAATAAATAAGGGTGGTTTTGGTAGACATAGAAGCCTATTTGTCTCACAAGAATTGGCAACATCTCCCCATCTCTGAGGTTCAGTCCAGCCAACCTACAAAATAAAGTAATTTCAACAGCTTGGATCCAGGATGTTCATTTCTTAGATATTTGATAGTTTTGCCTCAACAAATGTGAGTAATTCCCTTTGTGTGAAAGGACTCCTTCCTTCCACTTCATGGAGAATTTCTGCCCGGGAACCAATGAAGATGTTGCTCTAATTCCACTTACTTTACGGTGACCTTAGCACTCTGCATATTTGACCTCTGACCCTAAGTTTTTCAGTCAGATCCTGGGGTAATGTTAATTTGCTCAGCTTAACAACCAACAAGGTGACAACGATGGGCTCAGCCAACCCACATAATTGACTTTAAAGTTAAGACTCTGAAATAAACATCATTCATCATTCTGAAATCAAAGGAACCAGGCCGGTGTCCAAAAAAACACCAGAGCAAAAAAAGCTAATTTTATTTGGTGGTTTATCATTGAAAAAAATAAATAAATATCAGTTGCCGAATGCCTTTTCAGATGTCACCCAAAACCATGTGCACATGGAAGTTCGCTTCCTTACCAAACATGTTGTTCTGTAAGTGAGACACTGCCTAAAAAAAGCATCAGTGAGGTTTATGCAGAACACTGCCGAAAAACCTCTGGCAAAATGTGAATTGCTATATTATTTTCCACTTTGTTGAACCTTAAAATAAGTAAAAGTAAAAGTAGGTGGCAAATAAAAACCCTACTCTTGGGGTGTGGAATGATTTCTATCTGTTTCGCTTTCTCTATATCTGCCTTTATTCTCCAGTGAGTGTGAACTATGAACCGGATCAGACTATTACAACCCGGGGCTTTCCACTGAAGGTATTCCCACAACTTTTGGACTTGTTTTTTTTTTTTTTTCAACCTGGTGATGCAATACCCCAACGGTTAGATTTGTATCCAAACAAAAATAAATAACATTACATGTCATCTCGCTGCTGAACTTCAAGGTTCTTTTCCCCCATTTGTTGCTTGTAAATCAAATTTACATCATCTGAAGTAGCAAGGCCGAGGAGACCACCCCTGATAAAGATATTTACGGATTTATACAAGTTAGGCAATTTCACAACATTCTTACTGGCCAGTAAGCAGAGTTTTCCTATAAATCTGAGATTTCTTTTGTTTTATGGATTAATAAAATGACTGGAAACAGTGTGTGAGAGAGCTAATGAGAAACTAATTTGAGGAGCTGTTAAACTGTTCAGAGTGGGAAAAAAAACAACAACTTAGCAGTGCAGAAGATCATCTCTGCTTGCGTTTTGAAACTGCGCTCGCTGCAGTTTGTCGTGAGTCTAGAAGCAGCTGTGTGAAGTTTTGAAGAGCTGGAAAGTTGTGCAACTGTGACCCATTTGCCCAAAGCAAATAGCAGCTTTCTAAAAAAAGGTTTTCATACTATTTTTTTTTTCCTCTCTCTGTTTTCTACCAGGCTTATTTGACGTTAATAAACAGGGTGTGCTTGATTTTTTTTCTCTTCCGTTCGAGGCTCTGCTGCCACACATTGAAAGGAGTTACTCCCTGAAAAAGGGCATGTATATGAATCATGTGCTGTTTTAGTGGTGTTTTAATCATAGTCTACAATGACAAGCGGCTCATAGTTCTTTTAATATTTGAAAGGTCATCTGGTTTCCAAAAAATACCTTGGAAATGGGAGCTGACTTATCCTGTGAGAGCCTGTAAGCATTCCTGCATAAACACAACCTCTGGAACCTGTGGGTGGTTGTTCAGAAACTAAACTGCCAGCAGCTTAAAAGGCACTTTTATGAAATATTTAATGTCTGCTGCATGTAAAGATGTACTTAGTTATAGATATAGATAGTTAATAAATTAGAACACATGCTCTAATGAGGCTCATTTGTCAAATTAAAGGTACTTTTTAAAAAATAATTACCTTTAAGTAGTTATCAAGCATGCTTTTCATTAAGCCCGCATTTCTGTGTTAAAAATGTTTTTATGAGTCTGATTCAAAATTCTAGTTTTAAATGTTATGTTTTCTAAGCTGTAAGTGAATGCTTGAAAACTGTAAGTAATCTTTCATGTGTTTCACTTGGTGATTTGCGTTTTTACTGAAATAAGCAAACTTTCTAATAACATTAATTTTATTGAATGAGTCTGTAGAAAGTGAACAAAGAGACTTTAAAAAATGAAAAGCTGAAAGGTGTGGCATGAATTTGTATTTACCCCCCTGGGTCAGATACTTTGTAGAATTACTTCTTTTTGCAATTACAGCTGTGAGTCTCTCATGTCTCTACCAGCTTTGGAAGCCTAGAGACAGGAATTTAGACCCATTCTTTTTTACATAAAAGCTCAAACTTGCTCTGATTGGACCCATTGCCCGTGATCCAACTCATTTGCACCTTCCTGTCATATTTGACCCACTTCCCCGTCCCTGTTGAAGTACAACATCTCTGTGATACTGCTGCCACCATGTCTTAGAGATGGCGTATCCTGCTAACGGATACACCGTCTTTGCAGTATTATTTCATTTTGTAAACACTTCTGCAAGAAAATCACCAAATCTACGAGAGACAAGCATTTGTTTATTTGAACCTGACTGAACTCAGCACACAGGAAAAGGGAACACCTGTGGTGCAAGATAAATATGACGGGTTGATGAAACAGATGTTTCAGTCACAAGGTAACCCTGTCAGCAATGAGCTATGCAGTGTTTGTGAACACATGCATGTGAAATCATGAGGGGTAATATCCTCTGTGCTTTCCTGGTGAATCTCTGTTTACTGACAGGACATTAGCCTGAGGGCTTTTAGCAGACTGCTCACGCCAGTCGATGTGCGTGGGAGTCCAGGGGATCGCCAACCGAGTTTTGATTTTAGATCACTTTATTTCCTCTTACTCTATGAGAATGAGCTCACTAAAGAGCAGTTTCTTTGTAAGCATGTGACAACTTCCTGTTGCAGTGTTTACCATCCACTAACATATCAGTTAGTGATCACTACAAAGATTGCTTTGGGTCATGTTAAGATTTTCTTCATAATGACAGATTTTAATATATATATATTAAATAAATATAAATTAGAATGAGAATTATAGAAGCTGGATAATGCAAAATCAATGATAGATTGTCTTTGGCCCTGGTTTCCATGTAATAAGTATTTCAAATTTATTTTTAATTTTAACCCAGGATTCTGAAGAATAACAAAGATCATTTTGCTCTAAAGCATTTTGATCTGAATTAGCGAACTGAAGGCGTCTCCTTCCTGAACAATGAGGCACTTTAACACTTTATCTGGCTTTAAAACAGATTTGAAGCTATTAAAACATTTCTCATTCATCTGAGGTTTGCAATACTTCCAAAAAGATAACTCAGCGATAAGTTAAATCCAATTTTCAAATCTATGGTGTTCTTCAGTATTTTTTGAGGTCAGCAATCCTCTGCATTGTTTTGCATGTGACTAATCTTGTTTGCAGCACAAGCACACCAACGTGTTTGCATTGCACTTTTCCAAGCAGTGACAGAAGCCTGTATGCACCTTGTGTTAAAAGGAAACAAGATAATCATCTCTTCGGTGGTTCTTGCTTGCCCAGTCAAATATTGTTTCTTTTTTAAATGTCCTTTAATCACCACACTTTCACCGGCTTGTTGTAGAGTACTTTTTATGATATAGCACTTAATGTTTAAAATCATTCTTACAACAGAGACCCCATAGATTAAATGAGGAGCTCAAGCTGTCTCTCTGTGATATATTCATGTGGATTAGAGAACATTATTTCTACCTCAGCCACTCTAATGCTGACCTGTTTGCTCTCCTAAGCCACCTGTCCATGCAAAATAAAGATTAAGTCTGTAGCGTCTCTTGGTATGGCTTTCTTAATGATGTTTTATTTTTCTTTTGTTTGATTGCAGTGACCCTGTAAGAACAAAACTTTCTGGGGAAATTTATCCAGGGTTCATTCTCAATTGCCCTGAAGTTGGGAACTTTCCAGAAGGTTAATGTCAGTCAGATTTATGGATTTCTAGGCTAATTTTTAGACATGTCTGTGATCAGTGTCCTCTCTGAATACCTAGTATGGGGCAGGCTTCAACATGCCACTGAGGTAAAGTTGATTCTTTTGGAGGTAGTTCTCTGTTTTCATCTTTCCACCAGTACCATTTGTAGTTTATCACCTCACAGCTTGATACTGCCGCCACCATGCTTGGCATTTGGTTGTGCTCTTATGTTCACCTGGACTCTTTGGTGTGGCATAAATTTGTATTTGAAGTATACTTTGAAGTGTACTTTATTTAAAAAAGGAATGGTCATACAGCAAAGCGTAGCTATTCTGCTTTACAGAAATAAAAAAAATAGAAGGACAAATAAAAGCGCTAAACACACAAACCAAAAGCAACAGAGGATTAAAAGTGAGAGATACGTCAATCAATGTGAGGTGGAGGAGCTCGATCTATTCACAGATTATCTGCTTCATATTATACTGTCACGACATGTTGTAACAAATATGTAATAAACATATTTTGTAAAAGTTATGTACTACAGCTTTAATGGATCAGATGGTTGGAACTTCACACAATTTGATGACAAGAATCCCGGACACATTTCAAAACTTTATTTTGGAATCATAAAGCAGGTTAGTATTAAGCTTCAGTAAGAGCCAGTTATAAAATATAATGGAGCTTAATGATTTTGACCCTGTGTGGATTTCCACACAGTGAATCATTACCTTTTTGGCATGTTTACTTTGGACATCTCCACCCGTTCTGCTTGAATGCCTTAGTTTAGTGAAATTAGAGTTATATTTTTTCTTTGAAGGAAGCTACTATTTATTGACTATTTTAATTTCCAAGGTTTGATTTTGGTGAAAAAAGTATTTGTATATATATAATTTGACCTGACCACTAATCGAATTCTGTGAAATCTTTGTGTGTCTTTATGGTTGTTTACAAAGGGCCTATTTCTTGGCTCTGTAAAATGCTAATTACAAGTTGCTCGTCTAAGCTCAGGGTTGCGCGCCACATTTTCAATTATTCAACGCATGATGCAAAATGTCTTGTATATAGCCCGCTCCAGCAGTGAATCCCGAGGTCACATTATAATTGGCTGAAGCAACAGCTCCAATACTCTCATATTTCCAATAATGATGGGTTTCCGAGCAAAGCGAATTCCTAAACCACCCGTTTGTCACTTGACTCATCGCGCCCTGTTCAGTCCTTTGTCTGCTGGCCCCATGCAAGGCAGAACCAACACACAGTGGAGCTTTTCAAATGAAAAAATTTGAAATGTAAAAATGTTCTTTTTGGTCTTTTTGATTAATGCCCCAGACCACACAGAGTGTGGAGGAGTGTTGGAATTTTTTTTATTTTTTTTCCAATAATAAGCAAGTTTCAGGTCAAAACAGGCCATTTCCCTTCATACATATTCATGTTAGAGTGTCTGTGAAAACATAGGCATGTCTGAATCATCATAGCACTCTTCACAAAGCAGCTGTGCACAGACGGTCGCTTAAATGGTGCACTATTTACCTCTGAACATGAAAACAAAATTACTGAAAATTCTATTCATTATCGGCTTTTCTTTCTCCAAGGTTTCATTGCACCAGAGTGCAAATTTCTTTCTTTGAGTTTTGTAAGCGATGAATTCATTAGAAAAGTTGCAAAGAATAAAGCTGGTGGAGGTTGCAAAATTCAGTCTGATTTTACAAAGCTGGTTGAGGCACATCCTCAAAGATGCTTAGACAAAGTATTGACTCAGAGGTCTGAATACAAATGCATTATTTTTCAAATAATTATTTAAAAAAACAAGACTTTTGCTTTTATTTCGCAACTATTCATTACTTTATGTTAGTTTGTCACCTAAAATTCCTAGAGAACACATTAAGGTTTGTAAATTTTGTGTTTAGTTAAATAATACATGTCACATGTAAACCTTTTTGGGCAACTCAAGCCTGTATTTGGTGTGGAATGCTGTCCTGTATACAAGAGAAGAATATTAAATAAACGCTACATCACAGTAACAAGAGATAATTTGAGCTCCCCCAAAGTTGAGTTTTCAGCTCCTGAGAGAGTTAGCCATCAAATCTGAAGAAGCTTAAACTGTTTTTTCACTCTCACAAAACAGAAAAAAAAACTCTCATTTTGTAATTTGGGAGAAAACGATGAAGAACATAAAGAAGATAGAAACCTTTTGTTTCTGAGATCATTTTAAATCAAAACTATTGACGGCAAAAGGGATCTGGAAGAGTTCAAAAGTCTGGAGCTGAAGTTCATGGAGGAACAGGAGAGTGAATTGCAGAAGGAAATATCTCGTGGGTACTTAGAAATGGGGCTAATTTATAATCTTTCACCAAATACTTTGCCAGTTTCTTGTGCATGTAACAAAAGCTTAAAAACAAGAGGTTTTTTTTTATTTATTTTTTGCTTTAACAGAACATCAGGTTTAGTTCTGGACCATATTTTAAATCCAACTACAGTTAGTGGAGAAAGAGAGATAAACCCGGTAGATTTTGTATTTGTAGGTGGTTTGTCTTCATTACAGCCCCCAAAAATGCGATATATGGATTCTATTAGTCTTAGGCTACATGCAGATAAGAGTTAGTTTTTTGTCACTCTGTGTGGGGCAAGAAAACATTATTATTATTGTGCAAACTAAAATAAGGCCCCATGTTTCGAATCATTTTTAAAAGAAAACACTGAAAATTATT
The DNA here is from genome assembly GCA_903066825.1 of Alfaro cultratus. Lineage (NCBI taxonomy): Eukaryota > Metazoa > Chordata > Actinopteri > Cyprinodontiformes > Poeciliidae > Alfaro > Alfaro cultratus. The sequence continues at coordinate 9,896 of CAEFZX010018434.1, forward strand.
TGCGGCTTTTGTTTGATCATTGTTAAGATGTCGTGATTATTATTAGGATTATGTCCATGTCAAAGTACATAGTTCAGATGTTGGGGAAGTTTAAATACAGAAATCACAGCGTATTTTGTCAGTTCCTTCCTAACCCACAGAGGAGGAACTACAACCAGTGAAAATGTGTTGGACCAGTTGAGGTAGAAGCAGCTGAAACACCAGCATTTTCCACAATATGGTGGTAACTGAAATAAAATACATTCACTTTGAGTTTGAAGACTTATTGGTTGGTGAAGGGAAACTGGAGTGAAAATATTTGCATGGCCCTTATGATAATAAAGGCTTAATCTGCTACTTATATAATATACTGGGTATTTCAGGTTAGACATTGTTGTAATTTGGATTTTAACAATGGTTTCACCTCTTCCTGTGTGAAATTTCTTTTGTCATCACACATTCAATCTTCTACAATCTGCTGCAATTTTTTCTTGTCAATCTCAGAAATAAATAATGGGCTACATCAAACCAGATGTTGGTTTCTTTGACTCACAACATAAAATTAAAACTGGGGTTTCTCCCTAAAGACATGATGTGCTGGATGCAGCGTCTTCCACATTTTTTGGCACCCTTCAAAATATTTTTTTATTTGTTTTTATTTTAGGAACAACCATGTAGAACTTCACAAAATGGTTGAGCAGTTCAAAAAATATTTATGTGATAATTCAATTGAACTTGAAAATACAAAGTTAATTAAATTCAATAACTAGATACATGTATAAGTGTAACTTATGACATCAAATTGTCCAAATATGTTAAATTAATGCACACCAGTTTCACAATTATTTAAATATTTCTCACTAATATAATTTACTTAAGCTTCATCTTATCAGATAGACCCAAACATCTGATTGGTTTACATGCACAAGATTTTAAACCCTGGAGCTATGAGAGTGATATCAGCAATGAAAACGTTATACCTTTTTAAAAATGTAATCTATCCCTTCACAAAAAGAGAACATTATATTTAAGTAATAAGACATATATGCATTTAGATCTTCATAAGTCGTGAAATGACTGTAGGAGGATTAGCTAAACTTGTCCATATATTTAGAATTTTGGAGAAGGTGACAAAAAATTCTGGATAAGGACTCAGTTTTGTCTTTCCACTATGTACAGTGAGCAGGATGGGACTTTAGCTTCGGGGTATCATTAGATCTTCTCAAGATTTAAATTACTTCAGGCATCACCTAATTCTGGTTTGCTTGGATTTCCAAATAATCTAATTCTTCTAAAAGTACGAGTGTGATTTGACTTATTACTTCTTAGATGCGATATTAAAAGTCAGTCTTTTTCCTTACATCCTATCAATCATTAACTGATGTAAACACCCTCTGAGAATAACACTTTTCCAAGGGGAAGAGAGCGGACAGATGAGAACCAGAAGGGAGCGGAGAGACAGATGGAGTGAGGAAGAAGACGACTCAGGATGGAATATCCTGATGGAAGAGTGTGCAGGGATTTGATGAGTATCCTGCTCCCTGTGTCAGAGGATTTGTTTGGGCAGGACAGGATACAGAGAACTGCATCTGCACAGAGTCTCTCCTGTAGGGCTGTTAGAATTTTGAAGGCAAATTATTTTGTAAAACCTCACAATATGCTAAGGTAAGTTTTCCAATTGTTGGAATTTAAAGTCTAAAGTGAATGTTAACATTTTGGACAGATTCCTCATCATTAAACAGACAAAGTCTTGGACTCTGACCTCTCTAAGCATGACTCAAGTATTCACACTCATTCTAGTCATACTGCAGTGACAATTCTTCTATTATCAATGTATTAAAAATGAGGATGCTGTTTTTAATGCTCACTTCTTTCTTAGCAAAACTGAGATTTCACAAGAACAGTAGGTTGGAGGACTCAGATTTTTAGCTCTAAAGTTTGCCATAAAAGTAAACTTTAATATATAACTCTGCAGTAGCAGCAAAAAGTCATAATCTGCTGCACATTTGCACACTTTATTGTAAAATTGATATTTTTCCATAGTGTTGTGGTGGAGAAGTGTTTGTGCAGAGGTTAGAAGCCAAATGCAGACACAATATTGATCCAAGGACAGCCACAATTCAGAGCTATGGCGAAAATGCCTTCATAATATTTCTTATACTCTGGCCTCCATAGAAGTGAATCTCAGTAAATTAAAATATAATTGAAGAGTTCATTTGATTCAAAATGTTCAAATTAAACTAAGACAGACGATACTTCTTAAAGCCTCTGTGGTGCGTGTCAAACTCACATCTGGCAGCCGTAGCCATTTATGTGGCCAAGCAAACAGATCTTCAAGACGACAGTTTAGATATCAGATGAGTTTTTATTTATATAGTGTAAAATTATATTAGTGTGAAAAGAGGTTTGGTATTTTTTAAAAACCACTCATTGAATGCAGAGAAAGCCATTATCATAGCTTTGTTATTAGGTCGTTTTATCAATATATTCTGACCTTGTTGTGGCTTGAAATGAAAAGTAGTACAACACCCCAGCAGGGTTTCGGTCAGGTAAGTTTGTTGACTAATCAATCACAGTGATGCTGTATAAGATAAACCAGATTTTGGTCATTTTAGCAGTATGAAGAGACCCTAAGTCATACTGGAAAATGAAATCAGCTTGTCAGCAGAGAACAGTTTCTGTTAAAATTCATGATTTTTTTAAATTAAATAAATCCATGTGTATAAATATAAATTCATTTTTTATTATTTTTGTTGTACCTTTTTTGCCTCTTTTATAATCTCCAAGCATCTCCAATGTTTCCAGCCATTGTCTCACTGCGCACCGCAAGTACAACTTAAAGTACTAAAGAGCTCCCTACTTTTAAAGAAAATAACTTTTTTTGCCTTTAAAAGTAGGTAGTACAAACTTAAAAGTCTTTTAAACTAGAAACTTAATCTCCTGTTGCAACAAAGATTAAGTTTCATTATGCCAGAATGATGTGTGGTCGGGAATTTTGCTTATTTGGGAATTTGGAAATTTTTTTAATGATAAACTAATAAAATCAAGAACAACATTTGCGAGTGAGGGCTGATAGTAAATTAGTCAATTTCCTAGTAAAGGCAGCAGATGTGACACATGTCATATGTCAGGAATGTTACATGTCTAGCAGACGGTGTTTGTGTTTCCTCTCTAGTTTTCTTCTGTTTCTCCTCAAGTTCAGAAAGCAGCTTGGTGCTAATGTGAAATTTTGAGCTCTGATTGGATGGGTAATTTGAAACGACCAACTCAGGTGAGTTTACTCAGGACACTCACCTGAGAAAACTTTCCAACATGGTCAAAATTGTAAGTGTTCCTGCCCAGAACGTAGAATAATTCATCGGTCTGACAAGGGTTGTGTTTTGGCATTTGAGTTGAGTAAAATATGAGGTTTTTGAGTTATATATTTTATTTTTTCATTTAATTTTAATCTGTTTTTGTGTCTCTGGCTAAAAGGAAAAGAGTTTTTGGACTTTTTAGATGTGAAAAAAAAATGCTCAGAACTCAGTAATGGTTTGTTTGAGAATACATTGAAAGGTCAATCAGTTCAATTCAGGGAATGAACAGGGAAGTCAGAATCAAGTTTCAGTTTAAAACATTTAGGTCAGCTACATCTAGTTAGATGTACATTTTTTGTGTGAGCGGTGTTATGATTCCGAAAAGTGAAATCAATCTTGCCTTGACTTGTATTTTATCTAAATCAGTAAACATACCTTGTCTTGGTGGATCATTTTAAAGTCACAAAATATTGTTGTGCTTTGGGTGAATGTAAAATGAAATACATTTTGCCTTTTGTTTTACTAATATAACTGTGGGACTCTTACCTTCAAGGCCTTCAGGAATTGTTTTATCATCAATGTTAGACTGAGTTGCTCTCGCTCGCTCTCTCAGTTTTCTCTTTAACCTTTTTGTATCAGGACCTGTTTTCAGAAGTACAACTTCACATACTAGGTTTCAGTTTTGTAACCATAACACCTGCCATGTATTGTTCATTACCTCTTTATTTATAGTTTTCAGGTTTTCAGATCATCCTGGTGACATTCTGTTCTCCTTGTCAACTTTAGCTGCTTTAATTTGAACTTAAGTAAATCATGAATCACCACAGGCTTTTCTGTATTTTGTGGGGATTTTGACAGTGGTGATAGAAAAAGTACTGCATAATTGCAAAGTGTAAAGAAAATAACCCTTTTACTTTGATATCTCTAAATGAAACCAAGTGAAACATGCTGATTTTAACATTTACATAACTGTGAAATTTAATCTCAGTATAAACACAGGTGATCTCTAAAGGCCTCAGAGGTTTGTTGGACAACTTGAGTAAACAAGAAGCGTCAAGAACAAGGAACACGGTGAAGAACTTGGAGATAAAGTTGTGGAGGCATTTAAAGCAAGGTGAGGTTATAAGGCAATCTCCCAATCTTTAGAAATCTCACAGAACACTCTTCAGTCGATCTGAAAATGGAAAGAGTGTGGTAGAACTGCAGATATACTAAAACATAGCCGTCCATCGACACTAACAGGCAAGGCTAGAAGATCAATAAGCAGAGAAGCACCCAAGAGGTTCATGGTAACTCCGGAGAAATCCTGTTATCAGTTTAATACAAGGCACATTGGGGACACAACAAACATGTGGTGCTCTGGTCAGATAAGGAAAATACTGAATTTGTTGGCTTACAAGCAAAACATTATGTGTGGCAGAAACTTAACATTGCACATCGACCCGAATACAGCATCCCGCTATAAACTATAAAGCATAGTGGTGACAGCAGCCTGTGTGGGAAGGATTTCTCCAGAGTTAATCGAAGTTGATAAGATGATGAATGGCGGAAAATACAAGGTAATCCTTGGGAGCCCTGTTGGATGTTCAAGAAACTTATGACTGGGAGGAGGTTTACATTCCAGCAGGACAACAACCAAAAACTTACAGCCAGAGCCACAGCGGAGTAGTTTAAATCAAATGGTATTCATGTGTTGGACTAGTCATAGAGCTGAGAATCTTTGGCGGGACTTGAAACTGGATATTGATGGATACTCTTCATCAAATCAACTGAGCTGAGCTATATTTAAAAGACGAATGGAAAGTTGGCAAGGACATTTTGTGTTGATCA
>CAEFZX010018436.1:0-25992 GCA_903066825.1 Alfaro cultratus
TTAACCATGCAATGTTTGCAATATGGATGTATTTGTCAGGTTCACTGATATAAGTTGTTTGGCTTTAATAAATCAGAAAGTGATTTTACCGCACTGTACCTCTTTTTCATTCCAAAAATGTTTTGCCCGTGTCAGGGGGTACTTGACTAAAAATATATTTTTAAGGGGGTACATCACTGAAAAAAGTTTGAGAACCACTGCTCTAAAGCATGACGTTGAATGTTGTTTAAGAAATGCACGCATGTGTTGTCAGTGAATTGCATTTACTAACAGAATATTAGGTCGCCAAATTGTATTTATGTGAAATTCACAATTTTATACGATTTCTCAATATGTGCACCAATTTAGATTTCTTGCTTTCAACCAACAGTAAAATAAAGGTACTCTGGATCATTACATAGTTTGGTTGTAAAGTCACGGCTCAGTCCACTTGGATGAAGTAAACTTTTTTTTTTTTTTCATTTGTTTGACTCAAACATGTATTAGAACTTAGAGAGTCTAGAAAAGAACTGGCTGCAACTTTTGTTTGATTAGTTTTAATTAATTGCATTTTGTAAGGACAAGATGGCTGAAAATTAATTCATAGTGATCTTAATCAAGGTTATCATACAGTGACCATGGCATGCAGTGGTCTGTGTTACAGTAGCCGCGTTTCCATTACAAATGTGCGCAAAACTGTCGGCATGCAGCCAACGCTGAAGACACACAATTTCACAATTGCTGTGTTTCCATTAAATAAGAAAAGCAAATCAAATCGTTCAATTTGTTCAAGTGATAAGTCATTCAAAAATGCCACGCCGTCATCCTTCCACCACTTCCTGTTTTCTTCTTCTTCTGGATGTTGGTGCCAGTGCCAACATCTAGCTGTTTGATAATGTGACGGTGTGATGTGAAAAAAGTCTTTCCATTGCAGTTTTGCGAAATAAAACAAACAAACAAAAAAAAAAACACCTCATCCTAGCAACAAATTGTTTTTTATCGGAAAACGATATGTTTTCAAAAATGTTTTGTTTCCATTAAGTACATTTATTGTTGAAATGTCAAGAAATTGTGTGAGGGACTTTAATGTTCAATTACGAAATAAGACCTTCTTTAAAAGTATTTCCTGAATTGTTTCTTTGCATAGAGATAACATTGATTATATTACAGAGAAGCACCTCTGTGCTGAGGTGTCCTGAAGCAGCTGTAGTTGGAAAACTCACCATCATTCCTCTTCACTGAGCATTAGAGGCCAAAGGAAGAGGAAATGTTGGGAACGCTGATTAACTGCTGCTGCTCTGCATCAAAACATGATTTTACATTTTTCAGTGATAACATGTGAATCAACAGTTTCTGAAGCATTCCAATGAGCCTTAAGAGACCTTTGATGCATGTGCAGACCCACCAACGCACGCTGAATAATTCACAAAGAGCAGACCTTGGGCGCTCTGTCGTCTGTTAGACGGCGTGTGTGTGTGTGTATGGCTGGAATCTCCCAGAGAAAGCTGTGTGGGCGGATGAGGAGGGAAGCCTGTGTGTTAGTGCCGCTTCAGATACAGGGACAGGAAGAGAGGATGCGAGGGACAGGAGGGCAGAGAGACGTGATGGAGGAATAAACAGGTAGGGAGGACAGAGGTGGAAAACACGGCAGGTTGTTCATGGTGGTCTATGTGACTGGGTTTGGTAGTTTTTGCTTCAGGCTGAAGATTTTCTGTCTTCGTTCACCCAGTTTCTGTGCAATTGCCATGGAAACCGAAGAGTTGACACATGAAAAGCTCTACCACAGCAAACGCCGGAGCACTTATAGCTTGCTATGTTAAAGCTGCTGTATGGAACTTTTATTAAAAATATGGTTTTTATATATTTGTTACAATTATCATGTTGTGACAGTTTTAAAAAATCTAGCTACTCTGCCTTCTCCCAGTGCTCCCATTATTAGCAGCAGAAATACACCAGCCACAAACAGCCAATCAGAGCCAGGAGGAGGGTCCTAGTGCTGTCAATCACTCTAGTGCTCAAATCTTGCAACTTGCTCACTGCTGCACTACAGCTGGTTCTCCACAACATGACTGTGTTAACTGAGGCTAATGATATTATGCTAACTAATGCTAATAAGGCTAGTCTTAGTTATCCTCCGTCACTGGTGGCCATGCTAACTAAGGCTTGTTAGCATGGCCACCGATTAAGGCGAATAAACAGTTCTCCTTGCCAGCACATTTAGCAGCACTGATTGACAACACTAAGACCCGCCTCCTGACTCTGATTGGTCGTTTCAGACCGGGAGTGTTGCACTTCACCAGACAGTGATAGCAGCTTAGGGAGGAACTGAAGGAACTTGACATTTAAGCAGATGATCCGTCATGACATGGTGAGAGTTATAACAAATACAGGAAGATCATTCTTATAAAAGTTACATACTGCAGCTTTAAGGAGATTTAATTTGCATTTTACAGGATTTATTCAGGTGTTGGAGTACCTGGACAGCTGCCATGCCGTTGTGATGCCAGGAAAGAGCAGGAAAAAAGTTCTAGATGCCAATAAATGATGAAAATGAATAACTTTAATCAAGTGGAGTCAGGGCACCAGACCACTGTGTCCATGGCAACACAAAACCTGCTGTGGCCAGGACAAAACGTGGAAAAGACAAAAACACAGGTCTGTTCAAACGTATTAATGTTTTATTTTAAATAGGAAATTAAGTAACCTGGAAGGGTTGATATGGTTGTCAAGGTGACCAGAAAAGTATCCAGAATAGCAAAGGTAACACAATATGGCAAAAGTGAAATAAGGGAAATTACGACTAGCGTGGTGATTCTCAAAGACCTATTGGACAACAAGATGAATAAAACCTTCACATAGAGCTCATTAATTGTAAACCGTTTTCTATTATTTAGAAGAACCCATTGTTTACTGTCTTGTCTAAAAATAAATCAACATATGGAGAAGGTGTGAATTAAACTGTCCTTCTGTTGTATTAGCTGGAGGCATGTGGTGGCTGTGAATGTAAGAATGGGTCTGTGAATTGTAAGTGTGCTGCACGGAAACGTCAAACTGTCGGATTGCTTGTTATACGCACGCTTCAGCTCATCCAGCAAATTTTATATCAGAGAAAAGTAACCTTAGTTACACAAGAGGAAGTGGAACAAACTCATCCATACCAACCTAACCTTATTTTGTAAAAAGGGCCATTGGATCGAGAACTGCCCAACTAACTTTTTTGAAAAACTGATTCTAATTTCACTATTCACACACACGACTAGTTATTAACAGACCCAAAGAATCAAATAAATCTGTTTAAAGAAGCATTTTCAGCAAAGTAAGATAAATATGTAACTTTCATTAAAAAAATATGTTTCTTACTTGCTTTTTAAAACTGTCACTATGTCCTGATAATATAACATGAGACAGATTGAAGTCTCATATTATATTTGACCTTGAAGTCAAATATACTGCAGCAGTATATTGATCCACAGCCAGGAACTCTACCTCTGCATGGCTCAAATAAGGTTTTGGAATGGCCTAGTCAAAGGGTTTTCAAATTTACTCAGGTTATCTGTGTTCTGGTAATAATATGCATTAAGCACAAAATGAGGAAATCTATGGGAGGAATACTCCAAAGCTCTATGATCCTTAATTTTGACTTTTATCTTTGAAAAATAAAAATTTGATCTGAAAATGCCCATCTTTTACAATGCTTATACAGATCCGAAAAGTCATAAAAGCAGGAAGCTAATACAAATTTCTACAATGGCCCTAATACTACGCAGTATTACATTCATCCCCCACACTGGTTTCCTCGGCTTTTGATAACGTGTTGCATTTCTGCACAATGAAAATAACAGCAGCTCAACGCAGTGTTATCCTGAGACGTAGTTATTATTTTCTTCAATCTGAGAAGCTGGCTGGACACTATGAAGAAGTGCTGATGGGAGGGAAAAAATAAAAATTACAATTAAAAAAAGAAGTCCTGTCATTTTCTGACAGTCCAATATTTGTTTCTGTTGCATTTTAGAAAAGATTTGCATCTTTTTTTAAGCCCTTCTATAAATGATGAATTTCAGCTGCTGTGACTTCGCAGTGGAGTGGAGACAAAAATACCTGCTGGCAGGTAGCTTTCTGTGTCAGCTCCTTATCAGGGGAGACACGCCGCACTTCGTCTGGAGAGCTGAGGCTTCGGCAAAACAAAGACGGCGAGGCTGCAGAGCTTAGCTCACGCTGGCTGTATTTTTATCCTGAGAAATGACAGTCAGGGACCTCTGATGCAGAACATGTCAAAGAAGTGTGTGTTATTGTTCTGTTTCTTTTTTTCAAATCAACATAAGGTCTGAAGTTTTTTTTGTTGTTTTTTTGCTTGATTTGGAATAAAGCAAAAAATTTTTATTACAACTGTAGATAGTGCTCATGTGAACCAGCATCATCCAAATTACACTTAAAATCCTGTCTGTTTCCATAAAAACCTTTGAAGTAACAAGTACAGGTGACTAAATTATAGCAATGTGTAAAAACAATCCTCTAGACGTGCAGATTTGCCAGATAAAACCATAATTTTTATTTTTTTTTTATCCAAATGTTATGTTATATAGGACAAGTATAATACTAAATTGACAACAATTAATAGATGTATTTCAGAACCAATAAGAGGAAATAAAAAGGCAGCGTTGAAAAAAGTTCACAGAGATGAGATGTTTCAACACGATAAATAACGTCACATTTATCCAAAACTAAAAACATATATATATTAAAATAAAAGTTAGGCTGCGCAGTTGGTAGAACTGTTGCCTTGCAGCAAGAAGGTCCTGGGTTCCCGGGTCTTTCTGCATGGAGTTTGCATGTTCTCCCTGTGCATGGTGGGTTCTCTCTGGGTACTCCGGCTTCCTTCCACAGTCCAAAAACATGACTGTTAGGTTAATTGGTCTCTCCAAATTGTCCCTAGGTGTGTGTGTGTGTGTGTGTGTGTGGCTGTGTGTGTGTGTGTGTGTGTGTGTGTGTGTGTGTGTGTGCCTGGTTGTTTGTCCTGTCTGTCTCTGTGTTGCCCTGTGACAGACTGGCGACCTGTCCAGGTGACCCCGCAACGTTAGCTGGAGATAGACACCAGCACCTCCTGATCCCACTAGGGACAAGAGTGTTAGAAGATGGATGGATGTAAATAAAAGTTTATGTTTCTTTACACGTTTTGTAGCATTGTCTGTGGCTTTTCAAAAGAGGCCGAGGTCCAAAGGTCAAAGCTCTTTGGGGGACCATGGCATAGAAAAGTCTGGGAACCCCTGCCCTACTCTACCTAAACACAGCCAAAAAAATACTTTATTTTCCCCCTTATTTTTTTTGGACACTGAAAATACCGACAGACAAAATAATGTCGATCATCTTCATAAATTTCGGTGTCTGTACATTTTCAGTTTGTCGCCCAGGCCAACTATCCACTCTTCTTTGTTCTTGGTCCCATCAGCGGCGAGAGACCCAAAACCTCCCAAACAGGTCCTAATGTGTACACAAAAAGAACTTAATTTATTCTCCACTTATTAATTACATGCTTAAATACCCATCATCTCTGCCGTGTCTTTGTTGAAGGAGTCCTTGCAGAAAAAGATAATAACCGAGAACAAATCCGTCGCAAAACCAATCTGAAGGTCAGCTAGCTCCAATCACAAGTCTTCCCCCTCAAGGCTCGGCACTCAGTGAGGCAACGGGGTGCCGTTCTGAGAACACAAACCAGTTCAGTCCACAACAGTCGTTAAGAGTGATAATCCCATAATCACTGCAATCCTTAATGGGCCGTTTCGCTCTGAAGTGTCCCAGGCTACAGTGTGCACAGTGTCTTCCTCTGCCTTAACGAGGTTATGCAGATTTATGTAAATGAGGTCTAATCCTCAGGACGCTCGGGGACTCGTGGGGCCTCCACTCCGTTAACCACACCTTTCCCGGGCCCTCACTGTGGAGCTGGGTGACGGGGGCCACAGAATCCAGGCGAGAGAGAAAATAAAGTGAGAGTAAGCGAGGGAGGTGATGAAGTTTGAGTGGAGGCCTTTTGATGGATGATGGGATGAGAGGAAAACGGCAGCTGTCTGGAGATAAAACAGTGACAAATAGAGGCACAGGCAAAGGCTGAGCGAAGACTGACAGGATAATACGGAGAGATGCCAGAAACTTCTGAGAATCCACCAACTTCACTGCTCAGGAAGCTTGGAAACTTTAGACCACAGTGATAGGAGTCGTTTTACCTGCACAGGAAATTCATTCTTCATAACTAAAACATCTTACACCTTAATCATACTTCAATTGACTGTCCTTTAGATCTGTTCCTTCACTGTCCCTCAATGGCTGATAAATACTGTGGGAGGTTTCACATCAAACAATCAGATAACGTCCTTTCAGTGCGATCCTGATCATTTCAAGTGAAGACATGAAAAAGTCCATCTCAAATTATCTCCATCAATCTAATTGAACAACAGATGACTGTAAAAGTGGGACAGATATTCTCATAATTATTATTTTCCAGTGTTATCTGAAGTCTGCCATGAAAAAAGGCTGGATTTTCAAGAGTCTCCAACAAAAACGACCATTTCCTCCTTCAGAAAGAGCTACTTCATTTTGTTGCCACCAGGCCGGCGCATGCAGCAGCAGGGTATGAATGGATCTATGATGAATGGATCTATGCAGAGCTTGAGACTATTGGACAATAACTATGTAGCAAAAGGATCAGATGAAAAATATGAAAAACATCAAGGACAGACGTCAAATTTTGGAAGATTTGTGTTGTGAAGCTTACAGTATTTCACAAAATAAAAAAAAATAAAAATCATACCACAATCAAACGTCAGAGTTGCATTCACACCAGTCTTGATTAGTCCAGTTTAATTGAACTTTAGTTCATCTATCTAGGAAATTTGGTTCATTTAGGAAGGAGTGAATGCACAATTGACGCAGACTACAAACCCTGGTTCAGTTGAAGTGAACTCTGGTGCAGTTCGAATGTGTATGTGAACGCCAAGCGAATCACAGACCTGGCTGCAGGGATTCTAGTAAAATACAACAAAAAGAAAAGCGCAAATCGAGCGTTAGCGCTTTTACCAGAAACAAGAAATCCTTCAAATGTGATGCCACTCCATGTCTGTTCACATTTTGTGACAAAGGAAACTGCACTCAGTGCCTTCTTCAGAGGTTTGCATGACATTTTCTTCAGTGGTTCTTGGTGCAGCGCCCCCACAGGCGAGGGGGTACACAGGTTTTTCAAAGGGTTTGGTTTGTTTGACGTAGTGCAGTGTGAAGGCAAACTGCAGCAGTTGAAAATGGAACAAATGTTGTAGTTTTGGTCACCAGTCAAACAGAGTCTAGCGGACTATCAGGTGTGAAAGCACCATAAGGAAGTAGTGTGATGTTAGCGGCTGCATTGCTGCTTCAGCAGCTGGACGACTTGTTGTAATTGATGGGAACATAAATTCTGCCCTCTAGAAGAAAATGGTAAAGGAAAATGTTTGGCCATCAGCTGGCGGACGTCAGCGCAAACACACCTGGGTTATGCACAAGGATGAAGATCCAAGGAACAATAGCGAGTCAACCGCTGAGTGGCTCAGATATAGGGAAGGTTTTGGAGTGGACAAGTCAAAGCTTGGAGATAAAAAATTTGATTATGATAGCCTATTTATCTAGGTTATCTTTTATATTAGAAATAGTTTCATGATCTGACACATGGAGCTAGACCTGTTAAGTAGAAGGGGATACAGACAATGGATGAATTGATGGATCTGAAACATTTAACTTTATCAAAATAGAATAATTCTTTAAAGGGGTGAACCTCATTTTAAATACTATAAACCTTAGAGACTAGAAGAGACATAATGCAGAAAGCCAGACTCAGAAGAATTCAGCCCATTAGCAGGATATTCTCAAAGATCTTCTGTGATTTTGTTGGGAATTAAAATCTTTGTATCTTCTTGTCTTCTGATCTGAGAAAGAATCTGATCTTCTTCTCTTTTCTATACAACCCAGCAGCCTTCCAGTCCCTCAGTGTTACCCGACATCGTGCTGCTGATGCCTTCAGTCTTCCCTCTTCGGTTAACCTTAACATGGAATTAACAGAGCACAGAGGCAGTGTTTGACGCTTTCATCATCGCAGCGCATATTTTTCTTCTTCCACAGGAACAGCCAATTAAAAACGGATGATGTGACGGGAGATGGAACTCTCACTGAGTGGGCATCAACACGTGACCTTAGCAGCAAACAAACTGGGAGCTCCTTCCCCATCTCCTCCCCCCCAGTTACTGCACAGCCACAAATATTCAGCTCTCGAGTTTAAGAAGACAAATTTCACAAAGACCCATTTGTAGAAAGTGCTGCCGGGTCATCGGCAGCTTTTTTTAGACATAATCCTCATAACATGGGACTAGCATGCTCTCGGCTTTACTCAGTAGAGTGAGCGCACAGGCTGATGATCTTAATCAGAAATCAAAGTGCACCACATCAGTTGAAAGACAGATACAATAACAACACTAGCATATTTGTTCTGCTTCTTTCTTTGAACTGTCAATAGAGGAGTGATTCTGCTTGATTGCCGTCATAGAGAATATCCACATGCAGTATAAGATTCACATTCACACATGCATAATCCAGAAGGGCAAAGGTCACACCAGCACAGGTTCACGTTTCAATGAGCAACCTGTCTAATTTGACGCCAGAGGAAACCTTCATTTACTGAAGTCAATCACACAATTAGGACACCATCAATGGCATCAGCTTCTCTGCACGGTATGACTGGAATGTTGAGGTTTTTTTCGTTAAAAGCTTCAGCCATGAACACATCTCTGCACTTTGGTCCTCCATAAAAACTCCATATGACAGAAAGAAAATGACACATGGGTGGACTTGGACCTATGAAGGCAAATGGCTTCCCTGGTGTTTACTTACAGAGATCAGAGTTTTCATCATTAAAAAAACAATTCTTTCCACTTTAAGACCAGTCTTCACTACGTGTCAACGTATCTCATAAGATTCCAGTAAAAAGTTGTACGTAAAGAGAGAGTAGTTGTAGTGTCATGAAATGTAAAGACAGTTCCAAGCATACGGATATTTTTGCAAGGCACTGTAAGTTTAGGCTTGATGTACTAAAATAATGACATCAATGATCCATCATAGAAAGATTTCAGCAGCTTCAGGGTTTGGAAGTGTGACAGTGTGATGGCGCTTAGTCTCCTCTCCTTTGGAGACCAAAAGATTTTTATTAAGGCTTTTCTGCTTTTCTATTTGCTGTAAAGTGAATGTGGGACGTCTGAATTTCTGTCATTCGAATGAAAAGAAGTTTGAAAATAGAGCAGCTAAAGTGGAGGCAGAGATTAACATGATGAAGCATGGCTGACAGCAGATGGAAGATCCTCAAAGAGACTTGATTTATGTTTCATTTTAGATCATAGTCCCTCAGTAGTCGCCATATGAACCTGTAAGTTGAATTGCGGAGCCCATGTGTGACGTCAGGTCATGCAGCTGGGTTTGCAATCCCAAACTCTATTTGGGATCTATCCACCAATAGACAGACTTTGCTCTGTCTATTGGTGGACAGAGCAAAGCTCTCTGTTCCGTGTCGGAACCTTACAGATGATCTGGAAATAGCTAGAGACAAGAAATGCTGTGTTGTACTAATATCAAAAGATCTTGTCATGTTTCTAATCAAAATTCCTAAACACTTTAATTTGTACCTAGAATTTTATGTTTTCAGTTACCCCAATTTTATCCTTTGCCTTTCTCAGATGTTTAGTGATCTTTTAACCAAAATAAAAAAAGAAAAGAAACCTTCCAGCCTTGCTAATTAGGTTTCCAAGCCTATGAAGTGGGCAGAAGAGAAGAGGCAGTGCAAGATCTGTTTGTCTGCTCCAGTAGAGCAGGGAACACTATTGTAATTGTTCGGACATTAAACTTTTACCATTATTATCATTCGCCGCTAATGGGTGTTGGCAAAAGAACCAGAAAATGCTGGAAAAAAATCTGACATTACAGTTCAGTAGAGAAACTTGACCACTACTTTGACAACAATAAAAAATTGCAAAAAAAAAATTCCTACCCCTCAATACCTAGGGGGTGCTATTGCAAAGGAAAATGTGTTTTGGCTAATAATTCCTAAAACATAAGTCGGACTCTCTTGGTCAGACTTGGAACCCGTTGATAACTGCTTTCTGTTCTAGTTTAATAAATGAATGACTTGTAAATTCGTAAGTATTAAGCATATCAGAAAAGCACCTGGTTCCAAAGCAGTCACTCAGCGGGGCTTTCGATTGCCAATTATGGGGACCAGGATGGAAGAGTCACTTGGTCTCTTTCCAACAATCTGCCAGAACTTTGATAACAAGAAATGGCTCTAACAAGCTTACGGAGGGTCGAAACCTTCACCCTAAATGAGTCTCTAGGGTTCTCCAACAGTTACATGGTGCTCATTTTCTTTTCTTTTTTTCTTCTCCTTCACATTACGGCAGAAAGTTCTTTAAAAACTTCTTTGGAGATCAATGTTTTCTTTTTTTCTGCCACCTTATGGTCTACAGATTGTCTCTTTGGAGCATAGAAGTTATAAAGATAGAAAAAGCTTCGAGCCGACAATGGCTGCCAGGCAGAAGGCTCAAGAAAGCTGCCCAATGTTAGGCTGGCAAAGAAAAATGAGTTCAATTTAAAGCTTGCTTCAGTGCAATGAATCCTGACGTGTCTATGTACATTTGAACTCCAATTTAATGGGCTGAAGACAGAAAGAGAAAAAGATGCTGCTTGACTTTTTTTGCTGTTGTCGTTTTAGAATAACGAAATATTCTTGTCTTTCTTGGTCACAGAAGCGCTAACCTACGCGTCACCCTGCCTTCGTTCATGCCAACGGAGGCAGCCTGGCATGGCGGCTCGGTGGGCATCTGCTGGGCTCAGAGAGCACAGAGAAGTGACAGATGAGAGGCAGACAGAAAGCAGGTTGTCAGATGAGACAAAGAGCAGCGAGGGAGTGTTTACAGGCTCCACGAGTTTACAAGTACACCAGTGTGCTCGGGTACGGTGCGTGTGCTCTCCAGCGTGGCCCTTCCATGGCACGCGGGGGCGTGAGTGTATGAACAGGAGAGGAGGGAAGAAGACAAGGCGGCGAGAGGAACCGATTTCACACCAGCAAAGTGCAATCTTGAGGCACTGACTCACTCCTGACTCCAGCAGCAGAGTGGCTGTATTACTGTGTTTACACCCTCCAGATGAAACAGATGGAGCGGAGAAATAAAGCTAACCACCGGACAGGACCCTCTTACCGGCATTCACTCCACAGTAGTGCAATGCTAATTCCGACGTCTTTCTGCCAAAGGTTTCGCTGGATCATTTGACTTGTGGGATGGTCATGTTGGGGTAATTTGGTCTGCGTCCGAGTTTGTACCCTCTAATGTCTCATCAGAACCTCATCCATGCATGCAAACCGGATGTTGCTGTGGATGTGTGGAGCAGTTGCAGGCACTGGGCAGCAGTTCCAGAAGCAAAGAGGATTTTTATCTCACCACTGAGAACATCAGGGCTCTTTTCCTATTAATTTATGAACCAGCCTCCGACAAGTGGAGGATTGCCTGTCTGACACTCATGAGCAGCAGAGGAAATGATGAAATTAGGATAAATTGATAGGCTTATCATGGTGTTCTCTGTTGCTGTTAGGTTTTTTTCCCCCCTGAAACATTAGAATTCAGATCTTGTTCAAGCTGCAAGATGGGAAACCAACGGGATTCGCTTGTTGCTGTGCTCAGTAACCAGCCAATGGTCTCCAGGATCTCAATCACAATTCAAACATCTCTGGAAAGACAAAAACGTAGCCCATCAGCATACGTCCTCTACTGGAATGATGTCAGCAAAATGAAGCTTTCTAACAATCAGTGCAGGTTTTCTATTCATCTGCTCTCTACCATCAGTTTAAGCCAGACAGTAGTGGGTGTAGGAGAGACGACTTTTTAGTGTTTGTAAATTTGTAACTTGATATGTATGTTTCAGATAAAAAAAAAATAAATAAATGCTTTTTGGTCATTCTTACGATTATTCTCCTTTTTTGGAAAAAGATTGTCTGTATTGCACTGTAATATATTGTATTTCTATTGATTTGAGGAACTAGCCTTTATGGATAAGTGTCATATTATGTGATGATGTTATGTCTATTGTCCCTTTTGAAATAAACAAACAATAAGAACAACAGGGTGCTGCGGACCGAAAAACATGCCACTGCCATCATCAGTGAATTGGTATAATGGAGTATTTGGACCCGACCAAAAATAAATAAATAGATAAATCAATAATTAATAATAATTTCGAGAACAGTCATAAAATTACAAAAAAAATTAGTCATAATAATATGAGAATAAAATCATACAACATTGAGCCACAATATTAGGAGAATTTAGTAGTAATTTCAAAAGAACTCCGACACAAAAATAATTAAAAAATAAAATGAGGAATGTTGAGCATCTTTTATACTTCTGCAACAGTTTTGCAAACGATTTTGAGAAAATAACTGCACAGACTTCCTGAGATGGTGGTGTCAGCTCGGGTGAAGGACAACGACAGAGGGAATCAAACCGGCAACCCACCGGGTGCAGGGAAACTCCTACCACCATCATCCCCATCCATATTCATGTATTCAGAATTTCACAGCTAATTACTGTCAAGCTGGAGAAATATGAATACGTCCTTTCAAGAAGAAAATCAGATTTTAGCTCACCTAAAATCCGATTTTAGGTGAGCTGGATTAACTTTTTAACTATTTTAAACGACATCAACAAGATGCACGTCATTCTAGCCACCATGATTACTTTCTCAAATCAGACTGCATGTACGTGGTTCTTTCTTTTTAACTTTGTCTGTCGCTGCAGCGGCTGAACCAGACTTTAAAAGATTGCACAGTCTTGCTCACTGTTGTGGCTAATGGGTGTTTCTAATGGAGCTGAGCAATTGTTGACTAAATTTGCTTCACCTTTGCCTCCCCAGCAGTGACAGGCCAATATTTGAGCTGTGAAAAAGGTCGCCCAGCTGCAGCCCAGGGACACGGGTTTGCAGGGAGAATATTCAATACCGAGATGGATCTCTAAAGAAAGTCAAATCACCTGGAGCTTCCGAAGAAACATTACACCTCTACCTTTTCCTGCTGTTTCCTCTGCATGTATGCGTGTGTGTGTGTGTGCGCAGGAGGGTGGGCGGGTGCGTCGGTGGAGAAGCAGCGGGGCAGTTGCTATGGCGATAAAGTATTTGCACTTCAGCTGCAGAATGGTAGCATCATCCCTCGAGGACGGCGACTTCGAGGCTTATAATAGGGCAAAGGCTTTTTCTGAGGAGCAGCAAACAAGGAAACAAGACACAACCCGAAAGATCCTTGCATCTCCTCCCCTGAGGTCGGGTGAGTTCCTAAATTCAGCGCAGTATAGAGTGGCATAGGTTTCAGACTTCAGGATCAAAGTACAGCGAGCAGAGAGGGATACCTGCACAGAGGATCGGTGGACAGTAAACAGAGACGCTCTCAGGTCAGTCTATAGAACATATACAATGCTGAGCTGGAAATATGGAAGGCTGTTCCTGTCCTTCTCCAGCCAGTTTTGGCTTTCAAACAGTGATATTTAATTACATCCATTGTTGTTTCCATCGCGGAGAATCCAGAGCAAACCGAAAACTACCAGAAGTAAACAAGTAAAACCCACATGCATTATGCATTCTGTGTCAGGCCTGCTTTCAACTGAGCATGCATTTAAACAAATGGTAGACCCTCGGCGAGCGACGCCCCAGAATGCAGCAGCACCGGGGAGCAGCACAGAGCCTGGCCTCTGGCCACAGCGGAGCAGGAGGTTAGTCAATGAAATCTGATCAGGAGTGTTTGGGCCGTGTTGGGCCTGAGGACCGGCACAGTGGTCATCGCACAACGACAAGCAGGAGAAGTATGGGAGAGATTCACACACTAACCTGTCACCACTTAAACACATACTCTTAAAAAAAAAAAAAAAAAGCAAAAACAACCAAACATATAAACAACTCTCATCTTCAGCAGGAGTATCTCATCCACCCCAAAGAAAAAACACTATGCCTCATCTAGTCTAGTTGGTTGGTTAGTTTCCTGCCAGCGACCACACTTTAGAGCCTAGTCCATACATTTTAAATAGGGTTGAGAATTGAGCAGATCACAAGTATATATTTAACCTGCTGGGCTCAATTAATTGCTGAGTCATTTTGTTAAGCAATTTAGCATTTCAAAAATACTACATTTGCTGGATGGAAACAGGCCAGTTTTTAAAAAAGCTCATATTTCCATAGAAAGTTTTCGCACCAGGATGAGACTCCGAAATTGTGCTTTTCAACATTATTGGAATATTAACAACGTTTTGTGCACATTTGTAATGGAAACACAACTGTTGACTGCAACTTATGTAAAGAAGTCTGTTTGGATGTGAAGTCAAAACCAACAGTGGTAGGATTGTGTTGTAATGCGCTTCACCAACACATACCTCTCTCATAATTTCTTTATTATTATTTTTGAGCCATCCATTCGTCCGGATTTACCGCGTCAGAATTATGACACGTCTCACATTAATGCCGTAAAAGTTGGATAAATGCGACATGACCGTTTGGACCACAGATGTTTTTCTCAACTATTGGACACATTCACTTTTTAGTTGGTGATGTGCTGTGGGATTTTGTTATTGTCATGATCATTTTTACTTCGTCATTTCCTGTGCTCCCCTTTCACACCGAAGGTCTCATTGGGAGTGGAATCCATTCGATAAAGGAAATATGGTGGCAGGTTGACCAACTCATCACAGAGCCAACAAAAAGACACACCAACAACACCCCCAAGATCAATTTAACTGGTTGCTAATCAATTTTACCAATCAACCTTACGATCTCCACAGAGACGTCTGTAGGGGTTTAGGGTTAAAGCGGTGAGCGTCTCTCTGTGTGCGCCGACAGACTTCAACACATCAACACAGTCCAACATGTAGAGGCTGCAGTGTAATGCATTAAAAATACATTTGTTGGAAAGTCTTGTTACCTGAACCATGACTAGATCCACAACATTGATATGGGAATCAATAAATAAACTTCAGTCTGGAAGCTCTACTTCCTGACTTTTTCTCTCTTTCAGTTAGAAATAGACATGATTCAGACCAGGGGATAGTTGTGCTTCTTGTTTATTTCTGTGCAGCTCATTGCTCCTCGATGAGCCATCTGCCTGGGAAGTGAGTGATCACTGAGAAAAAGGAGCTTTAAGGTCCATCATACATCTCTTCCTGAGAGGAATTGAAATGACACTCGTTCAGCAGCACAGCCTCCTGTTAAAACACTCAGCTGGCTTTACACTCTAAGCATGCACCAATTAAAAACTTGACATTTAAGTGACTTTTTTTTGTCTCATTTGGAAACGATGAAAAACTCCACTGGACCTTTAAGTAACAGTAAGCTATGGCTTGAGTGATGAAAATGTTTTCCTTGAGAAGGTTGCACAAAATGACGTGATAATTTTGGCAGCAGATTTGAATCTAGTTTTAATCTCATTTAAGTCGTTTCTAGCCAGGTTAGTTTATGTCTTCTTCTAGTCTTCATGGCTCAGTTCTTCGTACAGCGAAAACCTGCACTACAGCAGATGAAGCCTGTGGTGTTTCACTCTGTTCTACCATCACTCATGAACAACTAGATACTCGACCTTCTCAGACATTGCCTGTTGACAGAACAGTCCATCTTTTTGTGGTTGAGAACAATGACCTCCACCTTGACACTGTGAAGAGATTTGAATACAAAGATATGCGTATTCAAATTTCCTCACAAAGATTTGAAAGCTACAGGGAAGCCCCTCCACAGTGGCGCACACCGTGAAATGGGCTCAACACATGGGTGACAACGAGTGACAGCGACAGGCGAAGATCTCCGCCACTCGGGGTGAACCCAACACAACGGACGGTGTAGAGATGTCAGTGACAAAAGCTTTCTCGCATCATATTGCAAGCCGGCATGTGCACTTCTATGAGCTCAAAAATTCACACGCACAAATTTCTCCGGTTGGTTGGGTGGAGCACAGCAAGCGATGGTCGCCTCATCACAAAAAGTTACTTAGAAACCGAATGGGGAGAGAGTGATGTTGCCTGCTGTGGGTCAAGCCCTGAACGACGGATATTGAGGTGGCATTTAGGCAACAGTGACGACCTGGGCCAACCTGGTAAAAACCAGAAAATTGTTCTACACTTCTCTTCATACAGAGGGTCTCGACTATTGAGAAACAATTGCTTCCTGGAGGCGTGGACCCTGTCGAAGTTTTAAACTTTCCCCATTTGCTAATGTTTGTCTGTGACGTATTTAATGTGCTAGTTCAACTCAACGCCATGAAGCTCATCAGAAGTCACCTGACTGTGAACAACCATCCTCCACTGCGAAGAGAGTGGAGGACTCAGAACGAGGCGACGAGGCCAACACGGACCGAATGGCTTTGTTCATTTCCTCCACTGACATTGTTAAAACTACAGGCAGACAGCAACTCTGAAGCAGCGCAGAAAATCTGTGTCATCATTCACAACTTCTTTTGGTTGCCGATTGGCCTGGTAGAAAATCTACAGGAGGAATTCAAGCCAATGGGAAAAATCCCAAACAGAGCAATGAAGGGAGGCTAAAATCGGGTTGAATGGAGCAAGAAGGCAATGACCAGGCTAGAGCTGGGATACTGACTGGTGTGTCATAACTTGCCTCAAGTCACATCGACTACTTTTGTCTATTTTTCCCCAAAATATTTCTTCTAGAAACTGGATGTATTAAATGTGGCGCTCTCAATAAGCAATAACCTGTTACAGAGAAACCTTCTTGCTGGCTCCGCAATGTTCCGGTGAGCAGCAGAAAATGTTCACCTTTACAGAGTTATCCATGCTCAGAATGAAGGAAATATTAACACAGCAGGATTAATGTGAATTATTCAACTTGACTGCACTCATGCAGCAGCTTTGAAGAAACGGAAGGAACGCTTGTCACTTGTGATGCCTTGTTGAAAGCTCTTCAGCAGCCGAGTCTTTGATTAACGCAGGAAGACGTCACCTTATTGCTCCCGAATCTAAACAGCTCAACCACTGAGCTGCTACTGTAGAGTACAACCACAGTCACAAAGGAGGCTCCTTCTAGAAATGTCCCAGTCAAATCACGCACAATTCATCCAAGGACCCTGACACCGTCGACCCTGGCCATGAAAACTTGCATTAGATGTGCTTTTATTGATGCGCACGCTTCACTTTCTACTCCCTCACGCTGCCGCCCTCATTGACCTCATCTTCTTCATGAGCTGAGCTAATGGAGGAAACGTGCCTTCGGGGCCCGCTCCGGCACGCTCACAGTCCGCTCACACGTCCAGAGACGGAAACAACATGAATAATTTGCATCCACGCCGCAGGAACGTGAGGAGGGGTGACACCTGTGCACGCCGAAACGGAGACGACCTTTAATTCCACCCCTCCAGGGACCTTCTGCAAAGTAAGCAGCTTGGAAAAACAGCTTCCCCGCCCCGGATTGTCTCTAACTGGAGATTATAGATCTTTTTGTCAAGGTGAAAGAAAACATTAAAAAAAAAAGAAAAAGTCTGTTACCTAAACGTGTTTCATGCAATTGATGAGGCAGAAATATTCTTTGTCTTTCTCAGGCATATGCGGCAATAGTGTTTCATGCATTCATTGTTACATGAATTTTCTATTAATTTAGATCTTTTAAATTAATAACATTTTAAAATGTGCATCTTCCAGACACATTTTGAGATAATATGATGCTATCAAGCAAATATGTTACTTTCAGTTGTTATAAAAATGCCCTATACATCAAATATGACTTAAAAGAAATGTAACTTCATAATTTAGTGCCTTAAAATTGGGTCACTGTCTCTTTAAGAAACTCCTGTTCTTTCTGAAACTCCGCCTTCAGGAAGTGATCACAACAGAGCTCCTCTATTCGCCCTTTAGCAACGTTTTGAAACAGCTTTTTACTGACAAGTAGCTCCTACAATGAGCTCAGCTGATGCGCAGTTCCACCAGGTGTTTGCTGATTCCTGCTGGCTAGTCTGAAGGGGGAAGCAGAAGCTCAGAGGCTCAGAAGCTTGGAAGCTGCAGCTCTGAGGAGGAGCTGCGCCTCACTCCAGACAAGTAGCTCCTACAATGAGCTCACTCCAAGAGTTTAACGTTTGCCTGCTGCTGTCCCAATGGAAAACCTAATTTTTTTAAGGTTTCAACCACCTGACCCAAACAGTGACCATCAGGGTAAAATAATAATAATTATTATTTTACCCTATAATAATTAATAAAATTATTAAGCACAACAAAGGCAATTATTCAACTGATGCTTTACATGAGCTGCAGCTAAAACTGTGGAGCAAAGTGGGAATGTTGAGGAAGGGAAACCCGCAGGCAGTCCAGATGACTTTAATGCGTCAGGGCGGAAAACTGAAAGCAATAAACTTTTACCAAGCGAGCTGGAATAAATCAGTTACCGGAAATGAGCTTTTCATCCAGAGAAGCAGAACGTAAACTACTGGGATCAGGTAAACACGAGACAACAAGGGTCCAGCGGGCTGAAGGGAAGCAGCCACGCACCAGAGGATTTCTGCTTAAGCTCAGACACACACACACACACACACACACACACACACACACACACACACACACACACACACACACACACACACACCTGTTTTAATCAATTGTAAAGTTGGCTGTGGGGAAAGAGCTCAACATGAGGCTCTATCAGTCACCGAACAGCAAATTGTACCTGATCAACACATCAATTGATCAGATCCGATTAGAATTCAAGGTGCAATTATTGTGAAAACCGTTTTATAAAACCAGGATGTTTCCTTTCTTCTCTTACTTTATTTATTCTCTTACTTTATTTAATATTAATTACATTTATTTGCGCTACAATCATTTTAAATAGTTATCAGCGCTAAAGGAAATGTGATTTTTATTTTGTTTATTTATTACTTTAATGTAAATCTTAATATATTGATCAGTGATTTCTCTCCAGTGGAGCCTCATCAGCCTACAGCATGTTGAAACAACCAGCAAATACATTATTAGCTCTGTGAAGGAGGGGGAAAAAAAAGAATTAGAAGAATTAGATGAAAACTCTGCTCTTACTTTGACTGTCAAATTTCCTGATGATGGTATCCAGGAAGGTGTTCTGCGGGGCCACATGGCCCCTCCGGACCGGCATCTTCGCAGCGGTGGCCGCCGGGACTTTTAAAGACTTTCCGGGTTCTTTGGATAAGATCACACCGAGTTTAGCTCTTCAAGCCCCGCTGAGCGCGCGTTGCTCACCGCGCTCCCCTCCACACTGGCAGCCGGTCAGGATGGGAGGAGAAGGGTGGGCAAAGTTTCCCGGGTGTTCAGGTGGGCTCTGACTCCTGAAGGTTTGGGGAGTAAAACAAATATATATAATACAAAAAAAGATCAGAGAGTTCTGGAAAGGAGGCGCGCTGTGACGCGCGGAGGATCGAGCGGCTTCCAGCCTCCAGGCTGGGAGCGGGGCGGCTGTCCGTCTCTGGTCCGCCGATGCTTCTCTCACACCCGGAGGAGCGCGGCGCGGCACTCATCCTGCGCGTCAACCCGCTGCTTGGAGGCGGACTGGGCGAGTTCTCTGATGATCACCGTTGGAGCCATAGTTGGAGGCGCTGGGCTGCGCGTTTCTATTTATTTCTCTCTCACTCACTCACTCCACCTCCTCTTTCTTCTCTTTGTTTTGCCTCTGAAGCTCCTGGTGTTTGGCTGCAGAGGGGGGAAGAAGAGCGGAGTGATCATTAAAGGAAAACAGCTGCGCGCAGGTCGACAGCTTGAATCGACCTGCATGTGTGTGCGTGCGCGCGTGCATGCGCGTGCGTGTGTGTGTTTCAGAAGGTGTTCTGTGGATCTCTCCTCCTCCTCCTCGCTTTGCGCGCTGCCGGATGACTTCAGCTCCCCTGGCGACTAGCTGCGCCTCTTTTTTTTTTTTTAACCCTTTGCTCAGCCGAGCGGAGCCCACCACACCTTTGGTGACGGACCGGCAGCCACGCGCGCGCTCACCTGTCCTGATAACATCTCAGGCCCCAAAACAAAACAACAGGAATTCATTTGAATGGTTTAAAAATTAACCGCCTTCTCGTGTCATTAAGCAGCTTTGGGATGATTCTCGTGATATGAAAGAGGCCGGATCTGATCTGAACCCCCTCAGGTGGGACTGAAGGCCCGGGGAGGCGCAGCTGCCAGGCAGATCAGATAGGACGGATTCCTCCTCCTCCACCTGCAGCAGCAGGTTGGAGACGGACGCCTGACGTTACCAGGTGTTCCGCAGCGTCACCTGCTTTCTTTCTTAAAGCCGAAAAAAATAAAATAAAATGCAGTTTACGCACAAGCCACCTCCCCGGTTTCCTCCCTCTATTGTACTGCCCTGCTCCGCTCTGTGCCATGCATGCTCTCAAACGTAGAGGGGGGGAAATAGGTTTTTATCGTTCACGAAAATGAAGGAAGAAAAATAAAGCACCTGTGCAAAAACGAAACGTCTCCTTCTCCGTTGCGCCAGATTTCTTTCTCTCTTTTTTTTCTTTCTTTTTTTTTTGCGGTTTTATTGCGGGTTTTGTGGAAATGCGGCCGTGGCGCGGCTTTAACCTGCTTTCATCGGGGGCTGGACGGGGATTCACCACTCAGCCTGCTGAGCTACGTCACACCGCCGGGGTTTCCCCCTTCCGTCATGCTGGAGATGATGCGTTCAAGTGAAGTGGGGAATTATTGCCGTGCGTTTGGATGAGGCGCATTGACGGAATGGAACGGTGCGCCGTGTATCTCACCGAGATGTTAACTCTCACACAGACCGTATCTTAGTCTATTCCTTTTGTCCATCCTGTTTTCACTCCTGTGATCGGACTCGGAAGGACTGACGGGGCGTGACGAGCTGCTGCCAGTGCAGAAAGAGCATCCATCAAAGTCTGGCATTTTGGTGAGTATTAAAAATGCATCAGTTGGTGATCGTGTTACAGCGAGCGGGAGCCGGCTGGACAGCTCCCCCTCCTTCCAACTCCCTTATTTAGTCGGGAGAAGAGAAAAGCAGGGAGGGAAGGAAGGATGGAGGAGGAGGAGGAGGAGGAGAGAGAAAACGAGGAGGAAAAGAAAAATATGGTTTATTTTCAAAGAATGGAGTATCCAAGGTTGTAACGCTCGTTTGTTTGTTTTTTGTTCACACTGTCTGCACACATGAGCAACGGTCACCACAGATCTGCTACATTTCACTATCCACATAAAAATTCTTAAAGCTGCCAACTTTCATAAGTGGAGAACAAAAACAGCAGATTATGTTGAACCTAGTGGGACTCAGACAGGCGACTGATGGGTTTTGTTCTTGGCCTTTTAAGGACTGTATAAAGAAAATGATGCAGAAAGAGAAATGATGGATTTTGTTTTTATGTATTGCTAAAGTCTCTCTTATCTAGTGCTTCTAAAACAAATCCAGGTTTAAACCAGGGACATGACGGCGATTTTGTCAAATATCAGGTGGCGTCAGCTTTGAAGCATACAGTATGACGTCACTGTTCCTTTTACATTTGTCATGAAGACACTGTCATTTGACTTTTTTTTCTTATTCATCACTCAATGAATTAAGGATGTAATTTTCTACACACAGGATATCAGCGCTCAATAATTATCTGAATTAATCAGAAAGTTGGTTGAGCTTCCACTGCTTTGGAGTTAAAGTCAGAAATAAAATAAAGAATTAAGTTTGGTGGTGGATATTAAATAATAAACTAAAGAGCAACTTGCAATGATGCTACAACAACAACAGGACTGTAATGTCCAAACTTTGTCATGTGGGTCAAAATAAAGTCAAAAGTATCCATGGGCCAAAGAAAAAATAAATAAATCTAAAAATCACCAAAAAAAAGTTTTTTGGTTTTTTTTCCACTTCTTAACAACATGCCAGGCAAACAATTTAAATTGAACAAGTCATCTTTTGGCAATAAAGAAAAGAAAATTCAAAATCTAGAGTTTTTCACATTACTGAAGAAAAGGTGTCCAGTTTGTAAATTCATTTGACCGCAGATGAAAAAGAAATATAGAAAAATTATTGAAACAATTCTGAGAAATAACAGGTTTGGCTCCTCAGCTGTTCTCACCAGCAGACTGGCACACTGACAAATCCTACAGCAAAGTGTGTGAGGTTCTGTGCTGAGTGAGGGATAGGTGTATTTCACTTTATAGATGGAAAAAAAAAAAAAAAACATACCTAGAAATTTTGAAGTAGAATATCAAGACATTAGCCAGAAAGTTGAAGGTTGGGGGACACAGGAGGCTTTCAAAATGTAGAAAGATTCCAACCAAGAACATCAACAAATTAGTTGCAAAGTGACTAAAGAACAAACAAAAAAAAAAACTAACAAAAAAAGTGAATGTTTTGCAGCGGTCACCATGAAGCCCTGATCTCAGTTCAATGGAAAATGTGTAGTTAGAACTTAAAGGTCTGTGTGTGAGCAAGGCAGCTTGTAAACTTGGTTAAACCAGTTCAGTTAGGATGAATGGAGTAATGTGAATTCAAATTTATGAAAAGCAGGAAAGGTTTAGACTCACTTAATGCAAGACGGTAAGAAAAAAAGGCAGTTTTGTTATGAACATATCTGGCTTCTCATTGGTCAGATCCTCTTATTACTTCCTGCTCTCCTCCCTGTTACAACCATCATGATGGTTTCCTCTTGTTCTATTTTGCTTTTATTTTGTTCTTATTGGGGGTTTTTTCTTGAAATTTTCACTTTTGTCTTTAAATTCTGCCTGCTTCCTGTCTGTCTTTGTTCTTCACATCTACAATCCATCATAGCTCCATCACACACTACCTACTAGTAAATGAGAAAATGCTGAGTCACTCAATATTTCAGATTTCCTGATGTTAGTGACTAGTCATGACAATCAATTAAAAATGGACGACAGGGAGAATAACTTCCAGGATAAACATTTTTTATTGATAAGCTCAACACTTGGAAACAAGACTGACAGCAGACATAGAAGATACTCATGAAACAACATGGTAAACAGGTCATCAAACTATAAACACGCAGTAGAAAAAGACTGTACAGGCAGAAGAAGCCGCAGAGCAAGAACTTGAAACTACGACTGAAACTACGTGGCGCAGTGTGTCCTTCAAGAGCCGCTTTCACTCGTCTGTCCATCCATCTGCTCATCCTGGAAACGTCCATTTATCACAGAGCTGGCTGTCAGAATGCTGCTTCGCTCAGCATGGGGTTCAGACTGTTCCCACTCTACCTGACACACACTCATCCACACACTCGAGCCACAAACTCAGCTCAGCGTCTGGATACGTCGCCTCCTGTGAAGAGAGGAAACAGGGAAGTGATGCAGGCTGGCTTTGCTGCTTCACACAAAACAAAAAAACCTACAGATTATAACATCATGATTTCCTACAGTTTTTGTTTTGTAGACCTGAAGGACTTGAAGGACACATTGAGGTTAAGGTTAGGATTAAGAATATACTTGTACTGGGTGTGATTAGTGGGGATTTTGGGGGCAGACATGGATACAGGCCCAAAATTAATTGGAGTCAATACGAAGTCCTAATATGAGTAGGAATACACACACGTGCTTCTATAGGAAATGAGACAAAGTGTTTTAAATGTCATTATGTTTCCAGAAAATAACAAAACTGCAGTAGTACCCTGATTGATAAAGAAGTTAATAAAATAATAAAGCTGCAGTGGTAAGGACAAAATATGGCCTAAAACTGGTGATGCTTGGACTTTTTGGTGACAGAAAAACATAAATGGTGGTTTGGGTTAGGTTTACACTCAAAGGTATCTGTGTGTGAGCGTGTGTGCATTAGAGACGGATTGTCCCTAAAAGTGAAGCCGCCAGGCGTAATGTGTGCAGCAGAGTAGCTGTGGGAGATGGTGAGTGATGCTTTCCAATTAACTAACGCAATTAACCAGGTTGATTAATGGATTAACATGCAACTCCTTCAGAGGTCGGAGCTCCGCTTTCATAATTCAGGAGCATCAAAGGTTAACGCCTGTTTAACCGGGACTTCAGTGGATGTGCATCTACTACATATATGAAAATGCCTGTGATTGTATGTTTTTGTTTGAGCCCAGAGTCTGGATAATTGGACTGAAACATGAGTGGAGTTATATAATTATTGAGTAGTAATTAAGTCTTTGAAAAGTTTGAAAAAGAAAAATCAATATTGTAGCTTTTTTATTTCAAATGGCATTTTGCCTAGCAATGTGGCAATCTGACAGCAACTTTGTGGCTAAGCAGTTCTTTTTACATTTTTCTTAGATATTTTTTATTAGTCTAAATGGGTTTTTATTAACAAATACATCAAATGTATGCACACAAAATTAAAATTTAATACTTCAGTTACATTATTATGTAGGAAATTATTCTGTCAACAGTTTCTTTGTAACTTCCCATGACAAGATTTTTTATTTTTTATTTCATTTCTCTTTCTTCAAAAAGATGAGGAAAAGGCATAATTACTGTGGCTTTATGAAGAACAATGGTCTATAAGAGAATATCTCTGACCTTTCCCTTTGTTTGAAAAGCATGTTGTTGGCTAGAAGTCAGCACTGTGCACTCATCTGTCTTTTGTTTACAGTCTTAGCATATGCCTCATTTTCATACTGACATGAGAGACAGATATGCAAATCGCCCCGGCCCAGTGTTCCTCACCGTGGCAGCTGGTGCACTCGCAGCTGGTAATGACTGGTAGGAAGACCTGCTCACTTTCTCCGCTCGCACACTGCAGGTTGAGGAAGCGGACCGGTTTCACCAGGTCCAGCTTGTAGCTGCAGCACTCGCACTCTGAGTGAAGGTGGGGCTCCTGCATGTGGAGAGGAAGGAGAAAACAACAGAAAAGAGAGAGGAAGAAAGTAGTAAAATGAGAACCAAACTGAAACAGAGGACCCTTGATTTTTAGCTAAAAGTGCTGTCATGCTAGCTTTTCTTGCTATGAATGGTGGAATAAGTAAAAATGTGTTTTACTATTGTCTAAACATTAAGAAACAGAGCAAATTTAGATAGATACAGATAGAAAGATAGATAAGCTAGATCACTAGCTAGATAGAAAGAGATAGCTAGATAGATAAGCTACATAGCTACCCACGTACCAGACCGACCTGGCCCGGATCTGGCATTATGCTGGCACATCTGGCAAACCTCTGGCACGGCAAACTGGATGTCAACCATGATGTCACGGTTCACACAAGGCATGCAACACACGGGCCAGATCTGTCCATGCCAAATACGGGCCAGTTCTGGAAGTAGTTATGTCACCCATGTGGCAGACAATTCATTTTCTCATAAGTCGAAAAGTGGTGAAAATATTAAGAAACATTTGTACATTTACCAGATGAATGGACTTTTAACTGAAAGAATAATATGGCAAGTTATATATATATATATATATATATATAAGTGTCGGTTTGCAATAGCTGGAAGCTCTGGGACTAGCTGAAGGCTAAGGGACCTTGTCACTGCAATCACATGCGGAACGTGGACTCTTCTTGGGGCTGGGATCGACGGAGGCACAGGGAGGCATGACACTACTGACCCTCTTTTACTGAAACTGCGTGTCAAGGTTTTGCCAACATCAGGAAAAAGCCTTGTAATAAAGCTGCCTCTTTTTGTCTGGTGTTTCTTCAGCTGACTTTCAAGACGTGACACGATTACATTGTCGACTAACTGATGTTCCATGAAAGCCAGCATCCATCCAGCAGAAGAGCCCAAGGTTTTATTCATGTCATTGAAAACCTTTTTGCTCAGTCTTGGAAGCCATTTCAAATCGCTGTCTCTCAACTTTTGCCCAGATTTGGTCAACAACCCGTTCTTGTATCTCTTTCAGGTAGTTAAGACACCAACGTGTCTTAGACTCTCTGATGCCTCAACACATCAACAACTTCACAAAAGATGTATTGTGTCTTTTCTCTCTTTTTTATATGACTTTCTCAGATCTTCAATTTCACGCCTCATCTTTATAGGTTCCTGGATGATATTGATAACAGGTTGCACC
>CAEFZX010018437.1:0-13684 GCA_903066825.1 Alfaro cultratus
CTAACAAAAAATACTCACTTATAATATTTTTAATTAAAATAAATATCTATCGTGTTTATATATTTATATTTATATATATATATATATATATATATATATATATATATATATATATATATATATATATTCCTTAAGCAAATTAAATTGAAGTGCTAAAGGAGAAGGAGGCGTCATGAGGTTTGATGAACCAATCAGGGAAAAGCTTTGGTGTAACCATAGTAAGGAGTTGACAGAAATATATGTACTTCCTTTACCGCATAAGATGCTAATGATGTTTTTCTTCCTTCATCAAAGACAGAAATATTTTTATATGGTAAAGACATACTGTCAAAAACATAAATAATCACTTTGATTAATACCTCAGGTGTAAGAAATGCTCATTAATAGGCTGAATGCTTTCATTTTTAAAGAAACTTCCTGTCTCCCACTCTAACCATGACTACCTTGATGGTCTATAATCCATGGAGCGTCACAGCTCGCCCCGTCAGCAGGGGCGGTCACGTGACCACGGGTGGGGGATGGGGGGGGTCACTACCGCCTTTATTTACAGCTGAGGAAAATAATGGAGGAAAAACCAAAGCGAAGTTCAGTCCTACACAGCAAAATCAAAAGTGTTATATTTCCAGTGTTGGTGTTTGTTAATAATACAGTGTTAATTCAACAACATGAGTTTGTTTCCCTAAAGAGTTGGTGTTATTCCAGAGAGTTAAATAAAAGCAATTCTGTCTGGTGTTGATTTCTAAATTAACAGACAGTTCCTTCCACAATTGTAATGTATTTGTGACGTCACGTGTTTGCCCGATGGGCGGAGGCAGCAGATGGAGCTTATCATAATAAGGTAAGTTCCAACAACGTTTTAACAATAATATGGATATTATCTGCTCTTTTTGTGAAGGAAATCCAGAAGATGTGTTTCATTTATTTTGGTCTTGCCCCTTTTCTGTTCAACTTTGGAAAAGTATTTGCACTTTGATTTATACTTCCATTGAACCAGATTTCTCATTTTGTCTTGAACATGTATTGTTTGGCCTCACTGACTACCCAGTAACAATTTTTTATTTTTTTTTACATTATTAATCTTATTATATTCTTAGCCAAATGGCACATTCAGAAATCCTGTTACGCTAATTAAAAACCACTTCTTTCCATTTCTGAAAATGAGGTCAAACAATATATCAGAACTATTGAAAATTCCACCAATACCAAAGCTATTAAAACATGCTGTTTATGTTCCGTCTTTAATGTGTTTATGTGATGTTATGGTGATGTATTGTCTCAATGATTGTAACCCCCTGGCAGACATTATTACCACAACTGTTATTTATTCTGTATCTTAATAAAGATCTATTAAAAGGTAAGTTCCATGTTAAAATGTTCATGTTTTTGATATTTTATGAATGCATTACAGACACTAGAGCCCCTTTTATCCTTGATGCCCCTAGTGCCCTTTTGGAGTTTTTTTTTAATCTGTTATATTCTTTTTATTGTTATTAAAGCTACAGACGACTTTACTCCAGTTTTGAGAAATTTGTAAGTACGGAGCAAAAGGGGAAACTGTTGAAGTATATAAAGGTGTACCTGCATTCAGACAGACTTCAGCGAAGTGCATTACCCACAATTCATAGCTGCATGTGACATTTTGAGTTAAAAGTTGAAATTATAGATGTTTTTCATCTTTATTGAAAATTTAAAGAAAGTGAAAATAGTATGAGAAGTAACAGAAAAGTTTAATATGATAAAAAAGGAAAACAAATAAAAATATCACACTAACTGTGAGGAAAGTGAAACATAAAATGTTACACATGCATGAAAAATCAGTTCCACTAAGGTGCCCCCTAGAGGCCGCGGGGCCCTAAGCAGCTGCTTAGCATGCTTATGCTTTGGGCCGGCCCTGGGCGTGGGGCGAGTATTGGGACTGGACAAAGCCAGATCTAAGCTGAGAGGTCAGAGGTCAGAGTGCTGGAAATCACTTCCTAGGTCAGTAGGGTAGCCTGCGCCCTACGCCCCTCTGTGAAGCGTGTACTCAGTCGAAGTGCATGTCTACGTTCCAGTGTTCAGGTTACAAGCAGCAAATCACAAATCATTCTATTTTCCGCCATTTTTAATGTGAAATAATTTTATTTAAGAGAGTGCTTAAGGTTGCAACATAACAAAAACCTTATCTTTATACCAGTAATAACTTAAGATTGGAAATTCGTCTTGCATTTGTAAGTTTGACTTTCCTCACTGTTAGTTTGTGAATATTTTTTAATTTCTTCTTTTTTCTGATATCAAACTTTTTTGCTTCTGATTTGTGCCTCTTCAGACTATTTTCAATGAATTTTCAATAAAGACAAAAAAGTTCTTGCCAAAATTCTGCCTTTTAACTCAAAACGTCACATGCAGCAATGAATTGTGGGTAATAGTCCGCCTGGTTGCGGGCTTGGCATAAGCCGGAAATAGGATCCAAAAGGGGCGAAGCTAAAGCAGGAAGTGGAGAACTGGGATGCTCCAACATGAACAGCATCTGGGAGAACAAAGCAGAATTGGGCCGGGCCTCCAGGAGAAACAGGTGGGGGAGGGGAGATTTGGTCGGCCTCATCACTCTAACCCTGACTTCAGTGAGGAGGAAGAGGAGGGACGAAGAAGATCCTTCGTTTTCCAGAAATATCTGGATATTCATGAAGCAAATGTTTGATCTGTCTCACGTTGCAGACGAAGAGGTCAAAGGTCACAGAGGAGCGACCCTGCAGCCTGGATCAGAACCAGAACGTTTACAGAGTGAAGTTTTCTTTCTATAGCTGAACATGCATGAAAAACAGAAACAGGGAAGAACTTGAGTCTCATAAGAAAGTTCACAAAATTCAGATTTTCCTAAAAGACTGAAATCTTATTTTTTATATATATGTGATTATTAATAAGAATAATCAGATTTTCCTGAATTTATTCATTCACACTGAGAATCTGGTTGAACAGAAAGCATTTTTCATAAACATCTGACAATAGTGGGAAGATAAATGTCAGTAAAGCTTCAAGATTTGCATGATTATGTTGATGGATCAGATTTAGAATTAAAACTGGAGAATCCAACCAATCAGGGCCTGAAAAATGTCTATGGCTTCTGGATTTTTATCAAACTGGGAGAAACAAACGGCTGACGGACAACAGAGGGCAGAACTTTATTGTACAAGGTAAATATGTAAAACAAAAAGTGATGAACAGTTTAAATAACACCTCCATTATTAAAACGAATAAGCAACGAAACAGCAGAAACTTCCCTCTTAATCACAGAGGAACCAGACCGGAACCAGATTGCAACCGGATCAGAACCTCGCCGGTGGAGACGCTGCAGAGGATCATCTGGAGCACATCATGGTTCTGGTTCTGATCCATAAATGGATCAGAATTCCCCCTGTGACGGCTAACTATTAAAAACGAATAAAAACATTTCTGCCTACCCGGCTGCTCTTTCTAGGCACTGAAGGAAGAAGGAGCTGCGTCTCAACATAAGGCTTTTAAAGCAGAAGATCTGAATGCAGGAAAGAAACTGAACTAAACCCCACAGAAGGGAAACGGGAGGATTGTCTGAGTCTGAGGAGGGAAGGGGAATAAACCTGTTAGTGTTTTCAGCATCTGGTCTGAGAACCACGCTGCAGATCAACAGCTGAGCTCATCACTATAAACATGTTTTACAACACTTGCATCCAGATTCCTGTGAGTGGAGTGAAGAGGAGACTGATGAAGCTAGTAGGAAAAGCTGATGCTATTCCTGGCTGCTGTGGTTTATTTTTAGGCCAGAGGAGGAAAATCAATAAACTCATTAAGTTCTCCCAGCAGGAACAGTTCAATCGAAACATTTAGCTGCTGCCGTCCTGCTCCTCCGTGCAGCAGCGCCTTCAGTTCCTCAGAGCCGCCAACCTGCAAACAAACATTTCACACATCAGTTGCATTTCATCAAACTGACAGCAGAAAAACATGCAGCAAAAATCCAGACAAACTGAGCTCAGTTCAAATCATTAGAGCAGTTTAAATTAAAACTCCTGCTACTCAACATACAACAATAAGTAAAAACAAATCAAATCACAACAAAAAAGTTGCAATATTAATGAATCAATATAAGAAAATAAACCCTGCCATGTCTGAAGTCTAATTGTTTTCTGCTTCTCAGGAAACGTTTGTTTCTTCCTTCTGGATCACAGATGACAAACTCCAGTCCTGGATGCTGCTGTCCTGAAACTGTTAGCTGAGCCTCTGCTGCACCACCTGAACAGAATAATGAGGTCATTAAGGCTCTGGAGATCTGAGCTACACAAGGAGGTAATGAAGCCGTTTCATTCCAGTGTTTTGTACCTGTGGCTCATCTAAAACCTGCAGGACTGGAGTTTGACACCCTGTTCTGGATGATTGTGACAGAAAAATGAGTTAAAGGAGTTTTCACAGCAGGGGGAACTTAAGAGGACTGCTGACTGTCGCCCTCTGCAAGGAGGGAAAGCTACAACAAGCAGACTGTTCACAGAATGAAGATTTCTGGAAAGTTTAGTGGAAGGAAGAGCTGTGAGAAAAAGGTTCTGAAACAGCAGGGCTGATTGCACCCCATAGAAGCGGAATCAGTTGAACAGCTTGGAGGAAGTCCACAAGATTTGGTTCAGAACATGAGCGCCAACCTTCACAGAACCCAAAAGTAACGAGAAAAGGACTGGATCCGAAGTCCAGCTTTTTAATTTGAAAATATGTGTCCATGAATCTGGCGTTGGAAGGCTAAAGTTTCTAATCACTGAAGATCTGAGTAGCCTGTTGGTTCTGGTACGGTTCTATCTGGTCCAAACCCAGAGCAGCATCTGCCAGGGCATTTCAGAGCATTTACTTTTCAGGTTTTCTGGATATAACATTTTTTATTGGTTTGAAGTAAAAGAAATTTTTGGTTTTTATCAACCCTAAACCAAAAACATTAAAATGATCAAAAACAAGCATTTCATATGCATCACTATACAGAATATATATCACTGAAATAAATTCACTCTTCAATGATATTATACTTTATGAAACAGCTTCATAATTTCTCAGATTCCCAGAATAATTTTCTGTTTCACAGATTTCAGGAAATATTTTAAAGTTATTCTAGATTTAGTTATTTAGTTACAGTGAACCCTCGCTATATCACGGTTCACCTTTCGCGTCTCGCCACTTCGCATTGTGTTCTGCATTCTGATTGGCTAAACAGCCTCTCCGCTTCTTCTCTACCTGTGTGTCAATAACGTTGCGGTTTAATATGTACACGTACGTTAAACAGCTTGTTAAATTTAAGTCTGCAAACATAATCGATGGTGGCATGTCGGTTTAAAAGAATCTTTTTGCCCAGAAAAATAAAGAGCGACAACAACAACCGATAACTTTGTTCTTCTCTCTAAAACTCACCTGCACCGAACAAACCTCTCCAGACTGGAGTCAGGATGCAGCGGCTCAGTCAGAAGAGCAGTGAAATAAACCTGAGTCTCTATTTGTCCTGATGTACTTTGTACTTTTTTTAAAAATCATAATCATTTTTCATTTTCACCCGTTCTGATCCAATGGCTCGGGTCGCGGTGCTGATCTCTGCAATTTGAAGCCTTCAGTTCATAAAAAACAAAAATCCGTTTATATGGTACTTTTATTTGTTAAACAAATGCTTGGGCCTGTAAAAAGGTTTTTTTCTTTGGTTTCAATGCATTATGGAGCATTTCATTGTATAATAATTGTAAAAAAAATAAAGGTTTCTACTTCGCGGGTTCTTTTTGGAACGTAACCCCCAAGAAAAACGAGGGATCACTGTATTGGAAATCTCGCTCAGATACTTCACTGTGTTGAACCACAGCGCCCTCTGGGGGGCTAAAATATTCAGAACCTGTGACTTCAACTGCAGTCTGACCAGAAGTTTCAGCTCGGATCCAGAGGTTGAACCCAAACAACTGCTGGAAATTACAAACATCGACTCATTGTTAATCCAGATTACAATCTCAGATTCTCACAGATAAAGAATCAGATCTAGTAGCAATCTGATTGATCCAGAGGTTCCTAGCAGAACCTTTTAGTACCAGACTGAAGTTTCTGGAGGTGGATCCTTTAGCATTCAGACGCCCTGAATGTTTCTGGCTGAACTTTGTCGTTTCGTAATGTTTCTGATTTCTGGCCTGGATGTTCCTGCTGATCCCATAAAGACGCCAAAATTTCCAGAGATCAGAGGAAAGATCCAGCGGATGGAAGAGAACCAGAATGAAGACGATGGAGAATAATTGTGTGTAAAAGTGACTTTTGGATATTTTTACATAAACTCCAAAAGACTCGGTACCACACTTCATTTTAGGATAGAATAAACTGGCTCTTCTCTCTCATCTCATTATGCATCAGAACTAATATTTCTACACATCCTACAGTAGAAAAAGTTCATTGCAATTTTCAAACAATATTGAATGATAATTCTTTTGTCCAGCAGGGGGCGATCAGTCTTTAGTGTTCACATGATTCCAGCACAGGTTAGGTCTGATGCAATGTTGCCAACAAGATAAAGTCTAAAGAATGACTGAGTCATGATAAAGGTGCTTTCTGAACATTTTGTGCCTACTGTCCTGAGTCACTGCTAAACAACTCTAAATAGTTTTCTGTCCTATTTCAGTTCATCCAATCTGATCTCACTCTCTGTTTCTGGCCTGGTTTGCTGTTTTCTTGAGATAATCTTCACTCTGATCCTGGTTAAAAACTTCCAGGTTGATAAGCCTGACTTAAACTGGAGAAAGACTCCTAGTCAAAAGAGTTGGTCTTTTTTAATGTATTTAAAGCCATTCTTAATCTGTTTTTCTTTGTAAATGCTTTGATTAACATCAACCTGTAATTTAGACCCACCTTTACCTTAATGTGTCTGTGTTCATTGGTTTTCTTCTTTTATGTGGGTTTAGATTTTTGTCTTTTACAGGTTTGGTGTCTTCCAGGCCTCACCAGGTGTTTTATCTCAAACAGATCTACCTGGTCAGACAGGTGACCCTTACCGCCGAGACAGCTGGTCTTCCTTCTCCTGGCTCCGGGAACTCTCTCCACCCAGTGACGTCGCTCCAGCAGGAAGCTGGTTCAGCTGGTCCATCACCTCCAGGCCACCCTCTTCTGCTATTTGGTGGATGAGGTCATCCACCTGCTCCTGGGGCGTGGTAAGCGTCATGGCTGAGCTCATGGAGTCCTCCATCACCTGGTGCAGGTAGGAGCAGGTGAGGTTAGGGAGGGAGTTTCTGAAGCATGAGAGCAGACGGAGACTCTGCAGCGACTCACTGAGGTGTGGACGTCAAGGTTCTGAACCTGGCTCTCAAACTTATCCATTACTGCGGAAACCTTCTGCAGATCCATGGAGTTCAGAGCCTTGTCCAGAGCTTTGGTCACCTGGCCCATGCTTTTAGTCACCTAAACCAGGAAATCACATCAGTTTAGCATTTATATTATACACTTTAATCAAAAAGTGTGAAATTCTAGACTTCTGGGTGAAACAGAAGTTGAGCTGATCCAGTTGGTGAGACTCACTCCCTTCATGGTGACGGCAGTCTGGACTTTAGAGGCCACCGCATCAACTCGGGACGCCATGCGCAGCCAGTTCACACCTTCGTTCTTTTTCCTGATGGCGTTCTCAGCATAAACTCGAGCACATTCAACATTTTTTTGTTGCAAAGCCTGTTGAGAAGAAATTCTCCTATTTCTGTTTTGTAAATAAATCATGTCTTTAAGAAACACACAACAGCACTGACAGCTGTTTGGTCTCTCAGGTAATTATAAACATTTTATATGAATAAGATTCACTGAAATAAAGGCAAAGCTATGAAAGAAAATCCATTTAATGTAAAACTGTAAAGTTAGATTTTCTTTCTACCAACAAGAAGTTTTTTAAATGGACTTCTCTACTGTCAGTGTAGATCAGAAGGTTTAGCTGTTTTCTTTGTTTTGTCTTGTCACTAATGCTTAGTGAAAATGATTACTTTACAACTGTCATAAAACAGCTTTAAATCTAATGAGTAATATAGCAATGACTCATACAGTACACTTTAAAAAAAGAAGTCTGTTCAGAGGTGGAGCTGTGCTGCCCCCTGCTGACTAATCTGCACCACAACAACTGTCTATAGTTCCATCTACCAATCCAGAGGTGAAGACATGCTTCAGTTCAATGAACAACACAAAATAATGTTGTTTACTCCTAATTAAGGTAACAGATGATCTGCCATTTTGGTGCCAGCTACGAACCTTCCTCTGTCTGGCATGAAGGAGCAGGTGAGACAGGTGAGGTATTTCATGAATACATGTTAGAGAAAATGCTGAGTCATCTTCTACTGATTCTATCTGACCACTTTATGAATGTGAGGAGGAAAAGTGCAGTACCAGATTTCCACCTGAAGGACCATCATGTCCATCTTCAAGATATTATTATGGGCTACAGAAGAATGATGAACAAAAAATATATAGAAATCACTTAACAAACCTGCTGGAATTCATCAGCTGACTTTACCTCACATCTGCACAGATTAAACTGTACTGACGCAGTGCAACAACGGCTAACCCTGGACTTCTTCCATAAAGACCAGATTTATAAAGTTCAAGACTAATAGATGGTTCCACCCGAGCTGTGGGTCTCTGCAGCTCCTCCAAAGGTGGTCTTGGCTGCTTCACAGAACAACTACATTTATACTAATACTAAATTACTAAGAAGTGGACTCTGTTTATTTGTTATGTGAGGTGTAGAAGTAGTCACTGGTTTTTATTTAGGGTCTTCATAGTTCAGGGGGTTCAACCCAAATTTGGAGAACCATGAATCAGTTCTGTTCTCTGACCAACCAGCCAGCAGGTTGGGCTGTGAAAGCCACTCTGTTCCATCTTCAGCTCATGAAGGACTGCCGAGCTGAGCAGATTGTGATCTACGCCTCACCCAATGTTTGCATTTGAATGAGTTAAATACGGCAAACAAGTTGGACTTTCTGTACTCCAGTTGAAAATCTAATTGTTCACTGAACTCCAAATTCTTTCGATTAGAAATATTCCAACCCAAAATTGGATCAAGTCATTTGGTTCTGGTCTGTTTGCTGTTTGTTGATCCATGTCAAGCCTTCCCAGCATGTTTTATCCAATGTAGAGATGTGACAGTAGAAATGAAGAAAGAGAATACGTAAGAAGAATAAAATCCGGACCGTCCTGAACTACACTGAACCTTAAACCGGCTCCTAATCCCCACCTTCTTGACTTTGGCCTGCTCCTTTTCTGACTCCTTTTCTGCCTTCTTGGCCAGTCTCTCAAGCTGCTTTGATGTAAACTGTGAGAAACAAGGAAAAAGTGTCACTTATAATGAACTTTTAGCTTGTGTAGACAATACGGATCAAACATGATCTCAGGACTTACCCTGAGCTGAAAGAGTGTTTCTGGAGAAAGAGAGCAGAGTGCGTTCAAATGAATGAGAGCAAACTTTACTATATGGCTGTTGAGACCATAAATACACTTCAAATAATGCTTTTGTTAATTGAAAGCATTACAGATATTAATTCATAAACAGATTCATTGCAAATACTAAAAATATTAAATTCCATTTTTATAAAGCATTCATCAAACAGCATCTCAGTATTTCAGAAAAATGCCCCCTTCCAACCAATGGCTGAACAAACCTGCTGGAATTCATCATCTGACTTTACATCACATCTGCACAGATTAAAC
Organism: Alfaro cultratus; assembly: GCA_903066825.1. Classification (NCBI taxonomy): domain Eukaryota; kingdom Metazoa; phylum Chordata; class Actinopteri; order Cyprinodontiformes; family Poeciliidae; genus Alfaro; species Alfaro cultratus. The sequence continues at coordinate 9,685 of CAEFZX010018437.1, forward strand.
TGTACTGACGCAGTGGCTAACCCTGGACTTCTTCCATGAAGACCAGATTTAGAAAGTCCAAGACTAATAGGACTTAGAAATACAGTAAGTCCTGTTAGTCTTTAAAAAAACCCAAAAAACAAAAAAAAAACCTGGAGTTTAATATTAAGGTTTTTATTAATATCTATATCTAAATAACCTGAAAATAATTATACTGTCTAAAGTTACTGAATTTAATAATTTTTGGTTTCTTCATTCTTTCAATGCATGATGATTAAAGTTTATCACCATTTTACATTTTATACCGTTTTTAATAAAACATGACTTAAAAACAAATGACCTGAAAAGACAAACAATGTGATGTTATGATGACCTGCCAGCATGTTTCATAAGGCTAATAAAGTCATATTAATGTCGCTTTTAAATTGCACCAGTTCATAGCCGAAGTCCTCTTAAGGCACCTTAGAAAAAATGTCTGGTTTCTAAGGTCAATAATTTTCAAATGAACATCAAATAAATTATGATTCAATATTTTTGCCCAAACGTGTCAAAATGATGAAATTTTAATAATAAAAAATTGTTTCTGGAAATTTTAGTTTGTACAGGTGAAAAGTTCAGGAAGTTTCTGCTTTTTAACGTCAGTTATTAGCCAATAATCTGAATCTAGCTGGAATCTTATTTAATGATCAGATTCAGTTCAACTCGAAGCTCAACATGAAGAAAACAACAACAAGCCGCATCCGCGCCCAGGCTAGCAGTAGCTCCCAGTGATCCGATTAAAAACTGACCAATTCCACTAACACAGAGTCTTAATCTGTCAGAACAAAACCCACCTTCCATGTCGATACGAACACGATGCCTGACAGTTACAGAGGATGGAGTTCTGATGGTTCTTTGGCGGTTCTGAGCCTGTTCTGGTTAAAATAAGCCCCTTCTTCCTGGTTCCACTGCCGTCTTCTTCCGCCTCCTTTTCTTCTTCTCTGGGTGTTTTTTGGCTGTTGGCAACCTGCGTGAAGGCACGTTATCGCCCCCTATTGGACTGACGTGCAAACATTTTGACAACCAGTCGACTGGGAAAATGCGGAGGAGCTCAATATTTTCACACTTTATCTGTCTCATACCACACTGTCACAACAAAGTTTCACTTTTAAAGAAGGTTACAGTTAGGGTTGGTTATTTTTAAAAATAAATGTGACATACTGCAGCTTACAGGTGAAAATCACTCAACCAAGTTTATTAATATTCTGTGCATAAAATGAGAGCTTAAAATGATAACACTGTTGCACATGTCAGAGACTGAAAAACAATTTGCCACATTTTACCCACATATGAAAATGTTAATGTGTTCCCCATTTGATTATGATGAAGTCCATGTTAAATAATCACACAGTAAATTTTATTAGTGTATCTTAAGGATATTGGCAACACATAAGCATTTGTGAAGCATGATAGGAAGAAAATGCTTTCTAATAAAATAAAACATATATGTAAAATGAAATGAACTCATAAAATATGTATAAAAAAGTGATGAAAGAAAAAGGTTGAAAATTATACATTATTCTCCTCAGAATTCTGTCATCAGAATCATCCTCTAGTAGTTTGGGATAACAATTGGTCCGAATTAGAGTTTTGGAGGAAAGTGCTTCCATGACATTAATATTAATCACATTTCCTATCATCTGTTTAATAAGGGGAATCATACAGCAAGCCAGGATAACGTGGATGAGTACAGGTGTGAGGAACTTTACAGTCCGTTCCCAATGAAGTGTGGACTCAAAGTGCACATAATTTGTTAGGGTTATATGCAGCTTGACATTTCTTGCATTTTGTGCCTCAGACGTGTCCGGCTTACATTCAAAGTCTATGTGGAGGCACGTTGGACGCTTTAGACCAGGGGTCTCAAACTCCAGTCCTCGAGGGCCGCAGTCCTGAAGTTTTTAGATGAGCCACAGGTACAAAACGCNGCTTAATTACCTCCTCCTTGTGTAGATAAGTTCTCCAGAGCCTTGCTAATGACCTGATTATTCTATTCAGGTGTGGTGCAGCAGAGGCACATCTAAAAGTTGCAGGACTGCGGCCCTCGAGGACTGGAGTTTGAGACCCCTGCTTTAGACAGTCTTGACTTGTCAAACGCTCCAAATGGTTCAAATCACAGGGAATTACAATCTAGTGGGATACTCACTGAAGGGATACCCAAAATCACTCCAAAGCTGAAACTTATTACAATATTAAGGCTGGAAAACCTTTACATAAACTAAGTATCCTCAGCTTTCTCTCTCTAAAGTTAATGTATTCATTATTCAGATTTTATTGGTGGTTATGTGACATACTTCCCTTGGCACGTCTTTGGCTACTGCGTCGTGGTGGTTTAAAGAGAAATTATAATTCATCATGTTTTGGGTGTGCATTTTCCACAGTGGCTCAATTCTCTGGATCACACAGCAGTTAGTTAGTTGCAATTGTGATGGGAACTTAGGTTTGCATTTTGTGTGGGTTTCCATTCTTCTTCTACTCTCATAGTTTCCCACCAGAGGGAGTCAGGGAGCTGCTATTTCCACCAGATGGTGGACCTACTGATGCACCTCCAACTCATCAAGTCTCATCAAGTAGAGTTTAAGAGGAGCCAGGTGCTCCAGTGTTTGCCTCCTATGCTACTCTGAGCCCTCTGTTGCCTCAGCTTGATTGGGTTCTCTAGGTTTTTTTGTTTGTTTTTTTTTGTTCATTTGTGACTCATCAAAACTGCTGTATTGGCAGTTGTACTTCTCTGTTTGCCACGCTGGTTTCTCCTCGTTAAATCTCCATGACTGGCAACGTTACACTCCTCTTCCTCCAAGTCAGCTCTGTGTAACCTGTCTTCCCTCCAACCATATTACCATCCAGCCAGCATCTCCCACCAGATCGTTCAAACAACTCTCTGCTCCCCCGATATTTGTCCACACAAAGACTAGAAACCACAAACCCAATCACCTCCCGCGGGTGGACTCATCTTCATCTCCATCAGAAAGAGCTGTATTCAAATTTACTTTCAATTTCTTTGCTTCTGTGACTCACCGTTGTTGAGATTTATATATTTCGTTATCTCGTCTCCCCAGGTTTGTTAATGTCAGGTGTAAAAGTGAGAGCACAAATAAAGACAACAATCACTGTTCAACTTCCCAATCAACCATAATTTATTCAAACAATCAAATGCATGAAATCACACGAACAGCTCAACATAACCATCTAATACCAAAGGCACTCAGAAAACATTACCTTCCAAAAATGCACAATACAAAGCCATGTGTCTAGAGATGCGTTGTGTGGTCAGAAAAAATTGCAAACTTACCCCAGCAATCTGAACAGCTGGTACATTAAGGAAGGTTGCTCCTGTCTGATTTCTTGTTTGTTTTAGAGGTGGACCCATCTTGCGTAGTAGATGCACCTGCTGCACCTGCGTTGCTTCTGCTCAGAAACAACGCAGGTGTTATGCTGCACGAAATCAACTCCACTGAATGTCACAGAACCCAGTCAATTCGCTGCCTAAGCCTCATCCCTATGCAGTTTCCAAAGCCAAGAACAATGGATGTGCTATTTCACGCAGAAACATATCAGTTATCTGCACCTCCATCCCTTCAAACTGCTTCAAACTGGTTTCTGAATCCACAGAGAGCCTCTCCATTGACCCAGTTCACTACTACATCAAACAGTAGGTTCATAAATATTAGCACAAATCCCATTTAAGATCTTCAAGCTTGTATAAAACAGACATGAGCAATCTCAATACTAAAGTATCTATTACACTCAATATGCTATTTTTCTGCTTCTTTGGTTATAAATAAACTAGACCCTTTCTCAGATCAATATATGTAACTCATACCCTTTTAGATGTAATTTAATCTGAAAACTACAAATTAGACTAATTTTAATTAAATTGAATACATCTAATTTAAGGTGAAACAAAATTAAAATTCTGTCGCCGAAGGCGACAGAATTTGTGGCACAGGCCATACTGCTCCTGACCTAAAAGATCTCCTATTCCAGA
>CAEFZX010018444.1:0-18990 GCA_903066825.1 Alfaro cultratus
ACAGACAGACAGACAGACAGACAGACAGACAGACAGACAGACAGACAGACAGACAGACAGACAGACAGACAGACAGAGGAGGGCAGAACACCAAACATATCACTCAACTAACAGTATGATACTTATACATACTTTTATTTTAGTAAAAGTAAAAAGTAGTCGTTCAAGGAATTACTCAAGTAAGAGTAAAAAAGTATGAGGTAAAAAGACGACTGATCAAATCATTTAATACTTAAAGATGACAAAATCAGACAGACTAAAATATAAAGTTAAGTGGAAAGTTTGGTCTTTTAAGGACAAAAAAAAATAACAAAATCAGTCAAAAGAAAATTTTTCCACATTAGTTTCTTTCAACAAAAAACTTCTGAAACTTTAAGGAAAACTGCAGGTGTCTATTTATGATTGTTTGTTTTTCATTCAGTGAGTAAAGCATCCAAACATTTTACTCAAGTAAGAATTATAAATCATTTGGTAAATAGTCAATTCAAGCAGAACTGAGCAACTGATCAGATTATCAATCATTTAATATTTAAAATTACATCAACATTTCCACTTAAGTTTATATTTGGGTCCATATTTTTGGAAATGTTGGTATTTTAAGGATGACAGTAGCAATAATTCATATAAGAAACAAAAAAAAATAACAAATCAGGAAAAAGAAAGTGTTTCCAAATCCGTTTCTTTCTTTCAAAATTCTTATGAAACTTTAAACTATAGGTGTGTCTCTGCGTCTGGTGAAGTTTTGGTTAAAACATGCTTGTTCTTCATTTATTGGGTAGAGAATCCAGAAATTTTACTCAAGTTAGAGTAAAGAGAAGAGCGCTGCAAAAATACATGTTTTCAAAAACGTTACTCAAGTAAATGTAATCGAGTAACTGTAACTAGTTACTACCCAACTCTGCAGGCTGTCAGGAAACGCCGACGCTCTCAGTGCTGGGTGGGACATGAAGACTTTTAATTAGTGTAATTAGCCTTCGCTCCTATAGCCGTCATTTAAAAGCCAATTATCCTCAACCTCATGAGTAACATGGAAATCCTGCAGGGCTGAACAGGCCAAGAAGGAGGAGGCGTAAAACTCAGAGCATGGAAACAAAACTGACTCAGATCTTAAACCACCAGCATAAACAAATCTAATGTAACGATGATTATTAAACAATAAGATCCAAAGTAAAGTAGAACAGTCCCTACTGAAGTATTTAAACTATTACACAGTTAATTATAAAGATATAGTGATATATCTGGTGATGCTTGTTGTTTATTACAGCATAAACAGTTTCAGAAGGAAAAGGTGGTAAATTGTCATTAAGAAACTACATCTAAGTTGTTTTAAAACACAACATCAGATGTTGACCAGAAGCAATTATTTCAATAAAATCGAATTGTTGATGTAGAAATGTTTTTTCCTCTCTGTTCCTGAATACATTTGGATAAATTTACAGACTATAAAAAACATGTTCATTACATGTTTTGCACAAAATCATTGAAATTTCAGTCTGGATAGTTCTGCCTATTTTGAATTCCTTTCAGAATAAAATGCTTTACGGCGTCTTCTCACTTTAAATCCTAATAAGCTGCTGCTGGCCACACCCCCAATTCAACATTTACACTCACATGTGGAAATTGCTACAAACAGAGGTGCAATTATCCAACTGTACATCTTAGAAAAGTAGAAGTGAAACCTCCTGCACAACCAACAAGAATGAAGCAAGTGGTTTCTGGATGGTAAGCCAATAAAAAAAACTGTTGTCTTTTCCAGCAGCCATTGTACAGCGCATACGGAGGTAAAACCAGCTGACCAAATGTGCTGGAGCTCTGCTTGGGTTGCTAGGTAACAGGCAGTGCCTGCTGATTTGTGACTCTTTTGAAACATTAACTTATTGCCAAGAATTGGCTGGGTATTTTTATTTCTTAAGTGCTCTGGTTGTTTTTAAGAAGCAGTCGAGGCCCAAATAGAAATATAAAAACACAAAAAATTTGGATTTTGTGTTTTGTTAAATTATTAAGATGTGACGATGTGATTTAAATGTTGGATGCTAAGCTGGAGCAGGATTAAATCTGAACATATGCCAGAAGAAGTCCAACATCTGAGTTCCTGTTTATGTCAGGGTGTCTCTCATTAAATTAAATTAAATTAAAAAACAGGTCTTATCAAATAAAATGTGTTTTCTTGCTGCTGGACATAATGAGCGACATGTAACAATCGCTTACAGGTTGTAGAGACTTTGCTTTACAAAATGGTCTCCAGTCACATGGAGGAGAAAATTCCCTTTGCTTTTCGTCCCTCACATTTCATCGTGAATCTGTTGGCTCAGCTCTAAACTGATTGTGTTGTTGCTCTAAAACAATAGAGGAAAGGAAAACACATTTACAGGCAGTAAAAACCCAGATATAATGATTTTTCAGCCTGTCTTCTCTCCCTCTCTCTTTCCCAGCAGCTGCTCCCTGAAGCATCCTTGTAAAAACAACCTGTGTGTCATTGCTCTCTCACTCCATTTTCTACTTTTACTCTTCTGCACACTCACCCTTACTTACCCACAACAGAAAATTGCAGGCTTTTTCCTACTTTTCTTTGTACTGTGTGTCCTTCTGCAGCTGCTTGTCCCTCGCATGCTTCTTGCTCTCATTATCTTGTTTCTTGTTGTCAAAAAAGAGAGGGACAATTTCTTCACAAACTCTATAAAGTTTTCCAGATATTTGTTTTCTCCTTCTTTTAACTGTTTGCCAAATATTGCAGATTTTCAGCATCGGATGAAGATTCAGTTGCTCATTTTGCTGCCAAAATGGCTTCCAACAAAATGATACAATAGCTTTTCCACAGATAAATTACCTTCCAATAGAGATTGAACGATTATAATTAAAAGCACTGCTGGGTAATTTTCAGTGTTCCCGTTTTCCAGAAACACTGAAAAAGAAGAAGATATGTATAGATCAGACAGAGCAATAGTTGTGATCAGTTCAACAATATTTTTTTGTTAGGTCAGTTTCTATGCTATGCTAACAAGCTGCGGCCATAAAGAGTTTGAGGGAAATAATAGGAAGTTATGGTCCATGTTGTCAGTGGGGAACATGCAAAACCGACAGTCATTATCCAGAGCGTGTAGAGGGCTGAATACAATTTATTACATTTCCAAAACCCAAACAAAGTCTGGAATAATACATGAAATGGATCAAGGCCTGCAGCCGACCTCAAGTGCAGTTGAATGAAGCTATGATCGATGGCAGCTACCACATGTTCAGCACCAAGGTAGCGGATAGTAAACATCCTATTGTTTGTCATAACGACACTGATAGATAGTCAAATCAAAGATCAATAAGTGAAGGTAGTCTTGCTTCATTTTATGTATATAAATTCCAGTGGTATCTCTATGGCAGCATAAAAACATGTGCTGCAGTAACTGCGGCATTTACATTTAAGCTACTTTTTAATGCTAATGTCGTGCCGGAGACGACATCACATCAAATATGGAAGAATAGGATTAAAAGTGTTAAGAAAACCACATTAAGACTCCCAGCTCTGGTCCTAAAGCTCGAAGTCCTGCATGCTTTGTATGAGCCCCTTTTCCAGCACGGCTGACTGAAATGATCATTACCTCCTCTGCAGGCCGTCAAGTGCTGCAGAAGCCTGTTAATCCCCTCATTCATGTCTGTAGCAGCAGGAAACACCTAAAACCTGCAGGACAGTGCCGGCCATGAGGGCCAGCGTTGGAGAAAACTGCAATAACACATTAGAAGGACTCTCATTGGTTCACTTACACCTGTTGTGTTTTTATCAGAACAACCAGGAATTTATTAAAGGACAGATTTTATTACAAACAAACAATGAAGTGGTAAAAAAACCATGACCATCGCTGGCCGACACTTGCAGTTGTTATTGGAGCTAAAAGTGGTTTTATAAAGCATCAACGCAAAGGGGCTGAATAAAAACACATAGTAGACTTTTAAATGTTCAATTTGCAAAATAATTGAGAAACATGTTTCATTCTTCTTTCACTTTACTAGTGAACAAAATCCCAATAAAATATATAAAATCTAGTTTATGTGACAAAATATCTAAATTTTGTCACAGTGATCTGGTGATAATGTTGAGTTATCACCAGATAACTCAACATTATCTGGTGAGTTTGTTGGTGTAACATAGAATATCTGCCTTTTACATTTAACCTTATAGTTTCTTTAAATAATGTTTTATAAAATCTAAACCTTTAAAATTAGTTGCCATCTTCTGTTTTCCAGTGTTTCTGGTATTGTGTCGTTCTCAATCCGCCTCTCATTACCCTTCGCCTGAAAGGACAAAAAGGTTCCTGCTACCAGACGTCATCCTCCTCCTCTCCAACTTCTCTCTCATTACCTTCATCACTGCTCCTCCTCCTCCTCTTCCTATCTTCAGAAAATTAAAATCCATTTCTAATGCTGCGCTGCTGTCTCATTACGAGCCTGTTTCCCATCTGCTATGTTGCTGCAAAGCAAAAAAGAAAAAGAGAATCAGCTCAGGCTTTTCATGGACACTAATTTCGTCCTCTGTGAGAAAGCTGCAGCCTCAGGACAAATCAGGCTGAACACAGAGGTGGGAAACATTTCTGCTAGACAGAAGACAAAAAAACAAACAAACTGTGCACTATTATTGGATATTGGATTATTGGATCATAATTGAGTTTCACTCATTGTGGGGAATAAAATGTTGTTTCACTACAAAAACTCAAAATATTAACAAGTATTGTTTGTTTCTGCTTCAAATATCTTCAGCTAGTCACTTTTCAGCAAACGTAGGAGCTTGTTTTAAGTTGATAATTCCTTAATATTAATTAAAAAGTAATAAATATTAAGATTTTTTTAAACTCTTATTTATTGCTGAAAGAATAATTGAAAGTTAGGGTTAGGGTACCCTCTTATTTCAAATGTTCTAGGATATTTGGACCAGAAACTGGACAAAAATACTTGGTAATATTTTGAGTTTTGCAGCGTACATGCTGCTTTGTTTCCACACTTTTACAATCTATCAGGAAGGAAAAAAACATTAAACTATTTTAAAAATCTACCTTAGATTCATCTGAAGCCTGTAGTGAGTTTGTTGGTTTAGGTAGTTTTATAAATGACTGTAATGTTGCTGCTTGCACAAAATAACTGATGTGTTCATCATAACTGAGACTTTATTACCCAATTATATAAAATCATAAACTGGTTTGATTTCTACTGTCAAACAAGTTGCAAAATAAGAACTGATTATTGATTTGAGTACAGATCATTCAATAGAAACCAGTTTATAATAATAATAATACTATTAATACATTTTGTTTCTCAAACAAGGACCTTCAAATACAGATTTAAACATTGAAAGATTAGAACAAAACATCAGGGAAGTCAAGTTTTAAATTAGGCCTAATTGCACATTTCAACCAGTAGATGGCAGTATGTGCTTCCAGGATGATCCTTTAAATGTGTTGAAGACTCACCTGCAGGTCTAAGCCAGGTACAGCCTCCATGTTGGATGTGTCGTGGTTTTCGCTCTGGAGAAGCTGCAGCTTTTCAGATCCTCCTGCTGACAGAGCGGCTCTTTGTTTAGACTCACATCAGGACATGTTTGCACATTCCTGCTCTCAAAGCAGAAGAGATCTGCTGCAGACAGATTTTACACGCCCCGAGGATCCTGATACTTTAATATTTGTCTTTGACCACATACAATTTTCTTGCCTCTCAAAATCACAGATTATTTCACTTATTACTAACTTTAAACCAATAATAAGGAATTATTCACTTAAAACAAGCTACTATATCGCACTGAAAAGTTACTTGTAAGTTAGCTTTGTTTTATTTCAAGTCTACTAATGTATTTGCAGTAAAAAGCAGACAAAATACTTGGAAAAATTTTGTGTTTTTGCAGTGCAGGGACTAATACACACCTGTACAGTTTGTTATAATAAGTCTTCTTATATGTTTACAAGCTTCTAATGTAATGTTTTTCTGCTGAGCCTGGTGTGCCATTTCAGGTGAATATATTGACTTCCTGACTATATGAAAAGTGCTCCATAAATTAAGGTTGAAGCTACATGTATCCAAAATATAAACATATATATTGAAATTATATTTATGTGTGCCTGATTATATCATTTTTACAAATTAAAACACATTCAGATCACAAAATATAACTTTTTTATCAAATACCTTTTAGATGTTTTGAGTAAAAATATATTAAAGTAAGGCTACTCTTACTTGACTATACTCTTTGGCTACTCTAACCACAAACTGTTTTATTAGAAGCCATTAAATGTGAACACATCCTGCGTTGCTTTGATGCTCTCGTTGCAGCAACGTCTGCATGGTCAATGCATTGACTTCAGGTTTCTCTCTGTAAACGGACGATTGAAGACACCCAGATAATCAAAAACTACCAGATTTTCTGCATTATTAAAGCTTTGACTGCAAGAGCATCAATTGGAGAAAGAACTGAACCCACAGTTTCAGTGAAACATTTGAGACAAAGTTTTTTTCTAAGTCATTATGTTGTTGGCGGGGAGCGATATTGATCTGGTTACATCAGTATGGGGCCAGAAATCTTCAGGCGTAGCTGAGAAAACAGCCATCCTTAGTGTTTGCTGCCTGAGATGTTGATCATTCAGGAGAACGTTGTGTTCATTTGGGTTTTACCTGCTTCTGCAGCACATCTGTCGCCAGTCCAGCATGTGATTTCTGCTCCTGTTTGTCTTTGCTTCAATGGGATTGAGCTGGAAAATGTCATATTAAGCAGGAGGTTTGATCTCATCTTTACATTTCATCTTACTGTATATCTACATCTGGATTGACTGCATATTATTTTCTTATTTTGTTAATCACTGTTCCCTAACAAACCACTGAGGTCTTTACAGAACAGATGGATTTTAAATTGGGCTCTTTTTTTTAGCTTTATATTGTGTTATAATGTTATTCCTTCATCAAAAACATACCTGGAGTGTTGCCTTGATTTGTTCTCCATGTTTGATAGCATCTTTAATCTCCATGGCAACAAATCAGCTGTGCAAAATGCCTGGTTGGACAGAGCGCCGCCTTCAAGATGCAGCTCCTCCAGAGCTTCTGCCTCACAGAGCTGCCAACTCCGCTCCTTCAGACTAGCCAGCAGCAATTAGCTGAGATTATGTGAATCTGCTGAGCTCATTATGAAGCTACTTCTCAATGCAACACTGATAAAAACGTTGTTAAAGGGTTGATAGAGGAATGTTGTTGTGATGACATGATGAAGGTGAAGTGCTGGAAAGAGCAGGAGCTTCTTAAAGAGACAGTGGCCCAATTTCAAGGCGTTAAACTACAACGTCAATTTTTTGTAACTTATTTTTGATATATATATACAGTATATATGTATACAGTTCTGGAAAAAAATAAGAGACCACATAAAATGATCAGCTTCTTTGATTTTATTTTTTATAGGTATTTTTTGAGTGAATTTCATTTAAGAGTGTCAGAGTTCAGGGGTGTGAATATTGCTGTACATGTATCACTTTTGCTGCTTTGTGTTGCTCAGTCGCATGAAAACATAATAAATAAAAAGAAATGTGAAAAGCAGAATCAAAGTGTGAGGCTGTTGTTTCAGGCCTTGGTTTTGCTGTTCTGGTTTTTGCTCTGCAGCTGTTGTCTTGTTAATCAGAGCTGATTGGAGTCATCCTGGGCTTCCGGTGTGACTCCGGCGCTGATTGGACCATGACGGATAGAAACTGCAGACAGCAGGACCGTCTGAGGGTTGGGACGCAGTGGGCAGCAGAACAGAGAGCGCCATGCTGTCCATTGTGAGGGAACAAAAGAAATGCTAAAAGGTTCAAAGCAATCAATCTGACAAACCGCAAGGTATAATAAAAGCATGTGTGTTATTCTACCAGGCTTTTAAACTGTGGGAAATAAAGGGAGATCTCTGTGAATAAATGTACATTTTCTCATTTATTATGAAATAATTATTCTGCAGTCAAAAGATGTATTTTGTTTGAAATCCTTCATTAAAAAGTATTTTGTAGGTAATATCCACTGTCACACTACAGCATCTCCATACAAATGTTCCCAAAAACTTGTCAATATTACGTTAATGTCAAAAAAACACAACTTTTGTGTTTCCATTAAACAAGAAAGGCAACATAAAAAATTACTGTGCAGTTTGGTATATTATTACTTTGACTTTATAAAGTTGTAATTTTTTATGAACTGCATTTTACTTATTCCTGCATAAATACTATCAGCTCAAAATTACTAAGTACAATTTAAGTATATTTTATCAGCCAGTCAATAATATTGAATAATTGATAACTCTACCCAGTAGGAACTACTAGGTTTTAATTGATTTAAACATAATTAAATCAATACATTTTACTTAAAAGTTTTTATGATATATTCATTTACAATAATCACTGGTTTGTTGCCATGTTTAAAAATAAATAATTGTCACACTTTTGAGTGTAAAACCTAAAAATATTCAAATTCCACGTATTACTTATGGGATTTATTTCTCTTTTTTAAGGTTATCCAGATTTTAAAGCTCTGGATAAATTAGTAAGAGAAGCAAAAATGTTTTTTTTGTCTCTGTATGTTGCTCATCCACTAAAAGCAACACGAGTTTCTGGATCTGGCAGGACTTCATAAACCTGTTTCATGTTTAGACCCACTTACAGCAAGTTTTTATTTAGTCCAACTTTATTGGCAAGATAACAAAGCGTGTGGCAGCAACTTGAATCTCAGCTGAAGGAATATATTTGATTTACTTTCAGGAACTCGGTGGTTTTGGTGACTGACGGCCAAGAGAAGCAGATATGAAATAGGTCAGAGTCCAGCTTCAGATTTAGCTCCAACAAGCTGCTTCAGGCGACTGAATCACTTCCTCATGTCTGCTGATGAACGATTCATTTGATTCAGGTGAGCTGAAGACATCTGAAATGACTTTGGAGAGAGTTTTTATTTAATTACCTTTTATAAGCTGTGAACATTTTGTCGTTTATGTTGGCGTTATTTTTACCTTGTCTTTAGGGATTTTGCTCCTGGACGCTGCCACAGTTCAACCTCATCATTCAGTCGCAGAAACAGCAGAAGAAGAGGTTTGTACCCGTCAGTAGACGACGAGTTTTCCTCCAGTAGGTTTGTGCATCCTGACATCCATCTTACTCTACACATTTCTGGGATTTGAAGTCCTATTAATGCCCTGCTAAGAAATTTATTTTGATGCAAGATGATTTTAATCTTTTAGGTTAAAGATATTAATGTTGTGAGCAATATATTAGGTAATTCAATATAATTTTATCCCCACTATGCATTAGATAAATATTTAGAACAATGCAGAGTATTGAAGCTACATATGATTTTATATGTCCAGATGTTTTTTATCCTAAACTGTTTATGCCTCCTGCTCAGCGAGTCTTAACACTAATTCCTTGTTTCCACATCTGCAAGCGTGATGTGATTTGCATGATTAGGGCATACACACGTTCTTTTCACACAATAAATCAAGTTAAATGAAGGTTTCCGTGTGCACACATAATGTCAGCTATGCACTGGTATTCATCAAGGCAGGCTCAGTAATCTGCCGTCTCTCACTCCTTCTTTACTCTTAGTTGTGTGTTTGTCCCTCATGTTTGATAAATAAGGTTGAATTTTTCTCCTGTTCAGCCTGTGGTTAAATATTTTTGCTTCAAACAGATGAGTCACAAATATCTAATGAACAAGTGAAAGTAGAAATAATAAAGTGATCCTACACCTTTTAAAGATGATGCTGTATTGTTTTGCTCTATAGGTTTGATTAAACGGTTTCATGTCACACTACATGAAATTAAAGTGTACATGAGATTGTAGCGTTGTTTATGACTATATATCTCTGTAATTTATGGAAAAGCTTAACTAAAATAAAAAATAAACAAAGGGCCGAGGCTTCAGAGGAAGATGGTTTGTTTTCAGGTATGAAATGGAAGCAGGAAGGGAGACAGTGATGATGTGAGTGTTCATTTTGGTTACAGGGCAAACTGACCTGTAACCTGAAACCTGTTTTCATTTTTATCTGAGCAAAAACGATAAACATGAGAACAAATGACTCCAGCATCATTATCACTCCACTGGCTTCAGTTTCCTAAAGACTCATTCACAGTCAGGTGGTGGGTTTTAAATTATTAATCTTATTTAACTGATTCTTTTCACACAGCAGAAAGAAGTTTTTTTTTTGTTGTTTTTTTTTTAAATAGAGAGATCTTTATTACGTAAATACACACCGCATACTAAAGTTTTAAAATTTCTGCTTATGGTTGAGCTAATTCTCCATGTTATTTTTCCATAAAGTTGAGCTTTTCTTCTGTGTTTCGCAGTTCCAATTGGCTACTTCAATCGCGTTTAATCTATTAAGCAAAATTCACATTTTTCACATCCTTGTACCTCCATGTTAGTCTCCACTGCTTCTGAAAACTTACCGAGCGCTTACAGGTAACTACACAGCTGTTTTTGGCAATAAGCTAATGTTTTCTTGTGCCTGGAAAAGTAGCCATTTCAAAAATAATCCACATTCCGTCAGTACCTAGCAACCCCAGCCGGGCCCAGCGTGTCACCTAGCAACCTGAGCTGAGCAACAGCATGATTGGTCAGCAGCTTATAAGAATTTAAAGTGACAAGAGACCCTAAAAGGAGCTCAAAATATGCAGAATTGAGCAGATTAAACTCGTCATTTAAGAATGATTTTGTGCAAAAAAATGTAATGAACATGTTTACTGTAGCCCATAGACTCATTTTAACCTGTTCAAGGGTAAAATGAATCTGCTGTATAGATACATTCAGTGAAAGAGGACAAATAGAGTGTTTCTAAAAGGATCAGCCACTTCCTGCTGTTGGTCATACTGGTGTGACCAACAGATCAAGATGGTTGATTGGTCTGTCTTTCACAGAGCAGATGAAAGACAGACTGATGAAGAGGAGACAGCGAGGTGAAGATGTACATGGTGACCGATGAGCATCAGAAGAGTTGCAGGTCAAATAGCAAAAAAAGAGGAACAGTAATAAGAAAACACAGCAGGATGCTGGTAGCTGTCATTTATCCACCATTATCCACTTGAGGTTGAACAAAAAGGTTTAGCCAAAATGGCTTCTGTAATCCTCTTCATCATACTCTATAGAAAAACACACAAGTTCTTCTTTTTTGTACTTTTAAGTCATTGGTAGTGTGTTTAACTAAAGCTAAAAACTTTTAATGTAAAAATATAATACATAACTTTTCCACAAGCAATCATGACATAACCTGTAAAAATATGTTAGAATAAAACTACCTGGTTAAAATAATAAGTAAAACTAACTGAACAATGTTTTGAAGCACATTTGTAGTCAATTTCTGAACATGAACAAGGAAATAATTAAAAAATGAAATCTAAACCAAATTAACAATTATGTTCCATTAAAAAAATCTTGATTTTAACCAAATAAATACAACACACATTTATGAGGTTATAGCATTGTAGATCTAAGCGAAAACAGAAACCTGGTATGATGGAATAATAATCTTGAAAAAGATATAATCTAGATCATGTTTATTTAAATTAATGAACTAAATGAATGAGGCCACAGAATGACAAGCAGTGACATTCCTGACAGCATCTCAATGCTGATTAGCTGTGATTAAATCTGATTAATTGACTGGTTTCTGCTCAAACTGGACCATTTCCTCTCAGTCAGCTCTTACACATTAATTTGAAGAAAGTATCTCTGAAGCCTTTTCCCATGTGGAGCTGAAGAAAGGATAATTAAGTAGCATCATATTGATTTTTGTTGTTGTTTTATTGGTGAATTTGAGGTTTTTCTCTGCAGCCTTTCCTCACATCATTGATATGTGTGAGGATATATGTGCAATATGAGCCGATGAATTTTTAAAAACGGTCAATCTGCTTATCTACATCTGCAGGTAGCTAATGGACTTCCCCTCTGTGATCAGTCAGCTGGGGATTATAGTGAAAAAGTGTTGATTACAAACGCAGCAAAGAGTGAGACTGTCATTACCGAGCTCTCTGTGAAACTCAGTAAAGCAGACACTTTCGTCTTTCAGGCCTGGGGCTGAAATTCAGAGGCAGTCCACTAAAAACCTGATGATGCCTGAAGGAACATCTGACCGTTTCACATCATTAAGTTTATGTGTTTTCACATTAGTGTCCAAAATACTTTAAATTTGAGCCACATTTTCATGCAGCTAAAAGTATTTTGCTCACCAGAAAAATCAAGAGGCTAATGGCTCTATTGTCCTTCAGGAAGAAAGTCATTCATTAAGACGGCAGCAGTTGAGGGACTCTTTCTCTATCAAAATACTGTTACAGATTATATTGAATTGTGTTCATATAAAACAGAAATTAAATTAAAGTTTTATGGTACAACAGATGTACTGTTAAAAAAAAAAGCACACATCAATCTGGGTATTTTAAGGTGACCCATTAGAGTCCTGCACAGCCAACAAGAATACAGTCAGTGGTTTCTGGATGGTAAGTCAACAAATCAATTGTCTTTGAAACAACTCGTTTTCCAAACACCAAACATACATTGCCGTATTTTTCAGAATATCCACCTTATTCCTAGCCCCCATGAGGCGTGATTTATGGGAGCATTCCACCATGAACGGTTAGCTTTCACGCACCCATTTTAATTTTGAAAAAAAACAAAAAGCTGATCACATGACGTCACCGAAAGCTAGGTCAAGAGAAACTCGCACAGCAGAAGTCGACTGTCACACATACGGGTATTTAAGGGAGTATTTAAGGGAGCTACAGTATGTGGCAGATATTCCTTTTAAGATGGACAAACAAAAACTAGGTAGAAAGTGGAACTCATCATGAGATGACGACATAAATGGACGTTACTCTGAGTTGGTTAAAACAAAAAAAAAAGAATTAATAAATAATAATATAACAGTGACCGCATTTTACTTTTACAAGCATTTTAAATTAATATATAACCTTTTTTGTCAAAATAAGACTGCAAAATAGTTTGCCTCTGCGAGGACGCACTAGAGCTTTGGAGCTGGCGTCACCGTGTGTGACGTTTACGTCACTCGGCGCCATCTTGTATGGCCACATACCAAAACAAACTTTTTCCGGTGTTTTTAGCGCGTTACCGCTGTATCCTCCTCTAACATAATGCTGAAAAGCAGTTTGAAACAAAGTGGGCTACATCGCGAAAAGCTTCTCCCAGAAGCCAAAAAGCGCTACATGGAAAAAATAGCTAAAATTGGACATATCGACACGTTGGAAATAAAAAGTTGGAGCAGAGGCCCTGAACATTTGCCTCATCTGACATTCCCAGATATCTTTTCATACCTGGTCTGTGGTGTCAGTGCGTACACCAGTAATCAGTTAAAAAATTAAAAGTCGATGGAGGCACATGTCCAATTCACAAATGGCTGGGTACAAGATTTGGACATTTTTACCCCCCCTCCCTGGCTTGCGACTAGGCTGCGGTTCGTTCAAAGGTAAGTTCTGAGCTCCTTAATTTTATATACATTCTTAATGTATATTATTTTACAATCAATCCAAATGTTGGTTGGTATGAGTACTAAAAAGTGTGAACGAGTTATTATTAAAGTACTAACTGATTTGCGAAGCTCCAAGTTTGAATTAAATTACAGCAGTTCCACCTCATTTTTACTTCCTTTGAGCCCGTCTAATAACAAGATAGAAAGACTTAGAATTAATTTGTAATTTACACATGTACAATGAAAGAAAATCCAGTTGGAAAAAGTGCACATAAAGTATGAAATATGTACAACCTAAATGTGCAACTGTGATACACCATAAATAGGGAGCTTTAAAATTAACACTTGTTTATATTAGTCAAGAAAATCTGTTGGGTTATAAGCCACCACATAAATTATTACTATTCCAGAGTACTAGATGTTTTTCTTTTAGACTGAAATTTACCAAAATACCATGTTAAATTAAAGAAAGGAACCAAAATGTGGACATTGTTTCACCAGGAGGCCTAGAGTGGGGAGCCCCGCCCCCTCGCTCCTCAGACAGAGTTTGGGGAAGAAGACGGCGGTCGCTCTTTCATTCATTCACAGAATTGCTTCATTGTTTCAGGCTTGCCACTCGGAAGAGAGGAAAAGCAGAGACATCATAGAAAAAAAAACATCTTTTGTTACAACTGTTTCAACTCAGCTGAGACGTGTAACAAACTGTGGGGGCTCGTCCGGGATCTCTCCTCATCAAAACCATTGGGAGAAGATCCAGAGATACCAGAACAACGTGACCAAGGTGACAGTATATGACCAGGAGCCCAGGGTGGAAGATTCGAGTGAGAAGGAACCGCCATCATCCACCGGAACTGCACTGCTGATCCTGAGGTCAACGTATGCTGATCGCCGTGGAGCCGCATCACTGATCCATGTACTCTAGTTGCAGCTGAGCCAAGTTGTTGAACCAGAGGACAACGTACTCTATCTGCAGAGTCAACTCATTGATTTGGAGGACAACGTGCAATTTATCAGAGGACTGAACTGGAGGACTGAGCTTTGGTAGAACCAAATACAATGGCAGTGGTTCGCAAAGAGTTAATATGGAACATCAAGAAACAACTTTTCAAACTGTCAAGCGACAACGTTTACCAGGTGGCAAAAGACATTGCTACTAACAGCCAGCATGGAGATGAACTGGACCCAAACGATGAAGAAAGCTGCATGGACTTTGTCATCTCCTTCTTGCAGTCTGATGCCTTACTTGGGCGGGAAGACGAAGGTATGGGTTGGTTGCTGGATTTGAATGACTTGATATACAAGCTAATGAATGCTGATGCTGCTGATAATTCTGAAGCGGGTGTGTTGAATGATGTTTGTGCACATATTACACCTAGTCACACTCAGTCGGTAACAATCAAACACTCCACATCACAACCCCATGCTCACTTTAACAGTACAGTCATGCAACCCCAACCTGACTCCATTACCCAACCCAACACAAAAATGGGGTCGGTAGAAGGACTGAGACAAGTGTATGAAGAATTGGGCGAGAAACTCCGACAGTATGAATCTATTGTAACCCCATCAATTCCAATTTCTCCCCGCCAAGGTGAGTCAGAGTTATATGACAGGCCACAAATGACCCCAGATCAACTTGTGTGTCTGAAGGACCTCTCCTACCTGCAGCGCAAAGATTTCAAAGTACACGGTGGCCAAGTTGGAGATCAGAACTCTGACTTAAGCTACAACAACATCAGTAAACAAATCGATGAGGGAGTAAAAGAGGGTTTCACAGAGGCAGAAGTGGTCAGGGGGGTGTTGAGGATCATAAAACCAGGAGCCTTTAAAGACATGCTCGTAAACAAAGACACAATCACTGTAACTGAGCTCAAAGGCTTCCTCAGGTCCCACCTTGGTGAGAAAGCATCGACTGAGATGTTCCAGGAATTGATGTGTGCCAGGCAATCAGACCAAGAACCACCTCAACAATTTCTGTATCGCATGATAGGGCTAAAACAGAAACTTCTTTTTCAAACTCGGCACACCAGTACGGACATCACATATGACCCCAAGACCATCCAAAAAGTCTTTCTCCATACCATATACCAGGGTTTAGGGACAAAACATGCAGACCTCCGACAGAGACTGAGGCCCCTGACTGCAAACAGCCAAGTTACAGATGAGGAAATCCTCAGCCAAGTCATGAAAATCATAAGTGATGAGAGTGAGCACCAACGCAGACTGGGCCAACTACCTAGACAAAAGACAACACAAGCACACAGTACCAAAGTCGAAACAGGAGGTGACCATAACAACAAGTCACAAGATGGAGTAGCAGACAGTAAGAATATCCAGACAATAGGACAGCTCAGTGCTCAAGTTGAGGCCTTGACTCAGATGGTGGCTTCATTGATGGATCTGCATGCAGCTAACCCACAAGTCTCTCAACCTCTAACTAGGCCAGCCCAAATGCAACTACACCTTCCCTACCAACCATCCTCAAGCAGGCCACCACAACCTCCATTGAGGCAACCCGCAGCTCAGATGAGGGACAGGATGGCTCGTTGCCCTAGGTGTACTGAGCAGAACTCACAGGAGTGTTACCACTGCTTTACCTGTGGAGAAGCAGGGCACAGAGCGATTGGATGTTTAAAGCGAGTCAAGCCGCAGGGAAACGGGACTCGGTCTCTGATGAGGGACACCCAGAGGCCGGTGAGCAATTCCAGTCCCGAGCAGTAGATCGGACTTCAAGTCAAATAGCAAGACGCCTCAAACAAAGACAACATCAGGAACCTCACGCACCCCTCAGCCAGAGAACAGTCACCTGTACAGTACCCCTGGTTGGAAAGAAAAGTCTGCTGAAATGCCTGCTTGGTGGCTACCCAGTTACAGCCCTATCTGATTCAGGGTCGCAAGTGAGTATAATCGACCAAGAATGGACTGCCACTCACATTTCAAATTGTACAGTGAGACCCCTTTCTGAACTATTAGAGGAAGAACTCAGTGTCTATGCAGTTACGGGCCATGCAGTACCATACAGTGGATGGGTGGAGCTCACTGTCAACTTAGCAGGAAACGATGACCCCAATCTGACCATACAGGCTCCTTTCCTTGTCAGTCAGCTGCCCCTGCCCCAGCCCCTTCTCGGAGCCAATGTACTAGGGGAGATCATTAAAAGAAAGGAGTCCTCAGGTGAAGCGGTTTCCACAGTGGTCAGCCTCCTCGGTGATGCATTTGGGGTAGAGGAGGAGCAGGTAGAGGCCATTGTGAGTTTCATCCAGGTGCCACCAAGGACATATGATGATCCAGTCACAATAAGAGTGGGTAGAGACCACACTATTATCCCCCCTGGCAGAACAGCTCATGTGTGGTGCAGGATACCCCCAAATTTTAACGTCTCTGACCCTATTGTCCTATATGAGCCTGCAGAGGGGAGCACTGCTTTAGGACACTTGGGTGTGGGGGAGGGCCTCTTAAAAGTCATTGAGGCCAGGCGCCCATATGTTAAAGTGCCCGTCTCCAATCACTCAAGACATGAGGTCACCTTACCCAAAAGAACTCCCCTGGGAACCATCCAGCATGTCATAAAGATTCTGGAGACCAGCACTCCAGGGTCCCACAAAAAAGAAATGGCTGCAGTTAAGGTCAATGGTGTCACATCCTCCAGCAGCTCTCCAACAGACTCCTGGCTCCCTCCCGTCAAGATCAGTCACCTAAGCCTCGAACAACAACAGGCGGTCAAGGAAGTGCTCTGTGAGGAGTGTGGAGCCTTCTCCCGTGACAGTGATGACATTGGATGCATCCCTTCTCTGCAGATGGAAATCAGGACCAAGGATGATATCCCAGTTCAAAGAGCCTATGCATCCATTCCAAAGCCACTCTACAAAGAAGTGAAGGAGTACATCCAGGAACTTCTGGTTAAAGGGTGGATTGTGAAGTCTCAGTCACCATACGCAGCCCCTGTCATATGTGTCAGGAAGAAAGATGGGTCCTTACGACTCTGTGTCGACTACCGGCTCCTCAACAACAAAACTGTACCCGACCGCCACCCTCTCCCTAGAATCCAAGACCTCACTGACTCCCTGGGAGGATATGCCTGGTTCTCGATTCTGGACCAAGGGAAAGCGTATCATCAAGGATTTATTGCCGAAGGATCAAGGCACCTGACCGCATTCACAACCCCATGGGGCCTGTACGAGTGGGTCCGAATACCGTTTGGTTTGTCGAACGCACCGGCAGCTTTTCAAAGGAGCATGGAGGGGATGCTTGATGAGCTGAGAGATGAGTGCTGCATCCCTTATCTTGATGATGTTTTATGCTTCTCCAGATCATTTGAAGAGCATGTGCAAGTGTTACGCAGAGTCCTCCAAGCCTTGCAGCGCCATGGTGTAAAGTTGAAGCCAGAGAAATGTGAGCTTTTTCGCAAGGAGGTCAGGTACGTTGGCCGTTTGGTGTCAGCGGATGGAGTAAGGATGGACCCCAAAGATCTTGAAGCAGTACAAGCACTGAAACACAAGACACCACAAACAGTTGGGGACATCAGACAAATGCTTGGGTTCCTGAGCTATTCACGTATAGCCAAGCCACTGTATGAGCTGCTTCAGTCAAAAGCCGACACATCTCAACTTAAACTGCTGCGGGGGAAAACAAAAAGCCACCAGCAGTCCTCCCGAACCCCAATAGAGTGGACCAGAGAACATCAGCAGGTCCTTGAGCAGCTCATTGACCGATTGACCAAACCCCCAGTGCTGGCATACCCCGATTTCGACCGCCCTTTCACACTTCACACAGATGCCTCCCAAAAAGGCCTCGGTGTGGTTCTCTATCAAGTCCAGAATGGAAAAATGAGGGTGATTGGATATGGGTCACGCACATTGACGCCAGCAGAACAGAATTATCACCTACACAGTGGCAAACTCGAATTCCTGGCATTGAAGTGGGCGATATGTGACAAGTTCCGTGATTATCTGTTTTATGCCCCACATTTCACAGTCTTCACGGACAACAACCCACTCACATACATTCTGAGCACTGCCAAACTTAATGCAGTGGGCCACCGGTGGGTGGGGCAGTTGGCTGATTTCCACTTCAATATCAAATACCGACCAGGTAAAACTGCTGTTGATGCTGACACCTTGTCACGATGGCCTCTGAATATAGACACCTTTATGGCTGAGTGCTCTGAAGAACTATCAGAAGACACAGTCTGTGCCGCATGGGAAGGAAGCCGGAGAGCTCAACAGAGAGATGTGGCCTGGGTGGCAGCCCTCAACTTATCATACCCTATCCAACCCCAATTTGAGGGTCTGCAGACAGTCAGTCATGAAGAGCTGGTGAGGGAACAAAGGAAAGACCCTGCCATTGGGAAAGTTGTGGAGTTGAAACAACAGGACAAACCACTAACGGAGAACGAAAGAAATAAAGTTGACGGACATACAAAGAGGCTGCTGCGAGAGTGGGGCAAATTATACCTGGAGAATGATCTGCTCTACAGAAAGACTGCGAGTCGACAGCAACTGGTTCTGCCCGCCACATATAACCAAACAGTCCTGACCCACCTG
>CAEFZX010018451.1:0-13639 GCA_903066825.1 Alfaro cultratus
TTTGCACACACTCTGCATTCTCTTGATGAGCTTCAACAGGTAGTCAGTCACCTGAAATGGTTTTCACTTCACAGGTGGGCCCTGTCAGGTTTTTCTACAATCTAATCTACAATTTTCATAGTCATGAAAATAAATAAAACCATTTGAATGACCAGGTGTGTCCAAACTTTTGGTCTGTACTGTATATAATTATGGTTCTCACAGAAAACTCTACATTTCTGGCTAAAATCAGTACTGTCAGGTCAAAGCGTCACAAAAACTGGAGGTCAAACATGGATAACAAATCTTTGATTAGAGAGTCTAGATGACAGTGTGAGCAGAAGACCTCATGTTCCCCCTGGATCCAAAATTCTCCACTGTTAACCACATGGCACTTGTTCTAACTCCTTGAAAATCGTTTAGAATTCATCCATTTGTCTGATGGGTACTACTTTCTATCCGAGCTGATCACTGGTTTTGTGAAACAACCAGTTTTTTTAAGTCTGTGAAAATCACGTCACCTTGATAACTAGATCTGAGTGGGTCATCAAATAAACTCTTAAACTGAACCTATTTTTATTGTATATTTGAGTCAGTTTAGGAGTCTGCCCACCACCATGAAGACATATTTAACATTAAAATTTAGTTTATATCAAATAATAATCATAACCATGTAAACTAAGATTCGTGTGATGTTGATTAGCCTAAAATAGACTTCAGTCAATAATAAGACATCATCTTTCACTGTCATAATATTAAGGTTACAGGATTTCCATCTGCCTTGCACACATCTGGAACCAATCATCCACCATATAAAAATACACATAGCCGCTATTTTCTCTATTTCTGATGTGAAACTGGATATTTCTTTCCCATGCTTTAGGTCCGTTAAGATTACCAAAACTATTTCTACTTGTTAAATGTTAAATCAGAGAAAGACTTTTTATTACTTTCTTCAAATTTATGGTTCCTCTGTCCTGTCGTTACCTTAAATGTGAAGCTGCATCCTACTGAGGGTCGATGTGCAGTCAAATATGCAGTAGAACAGACTGCATCTTATTTTATGCTTTCCATCTATTCTATTTCCAATTGAACATACTAATAATGACAAATGGAATAATTTAAGAGTTCAGTCTATAGAAAATTAATAGGGAACATACTTCTCTACCTAAGATCCATGACCAGCTCACACACAATTGCTGAAAGAGAACTGGTCCTGCTCTACAGGTTTCTTAACCCAGGCTCCTAGTCCGGCCTTGAGGAAGGCTCTGAAGACAGTCTGCTTGGCAGAGTGGTACTGCGCTGCAGCCTGCTTAGCTTCATGGTAGCTCCTGGGCTCCAGTGTTTGAATGCGCATGGTGGAGGACAGCTGTGAAGCATAGAAACAAAAGGGACGTTTTAAAGAAAAGTTCATAAAAGATTAATGATTTCACAGAGTCTGCTCTTGCATAAAAAGCACAACATCAGGGATGAATACAAATTAAACAAAGTAGTTAGAGAATACAAACAGGATAAGCCTTGTAATGCTCACTGGGTTTGCTAACACATGCTTCAGTTCAGGTGAGCTATTGTTACCCTGCAAGATAAAATGCATTAGGATCACCTCTGTATGTGATCTGCTCATATTTCTTGTTCTGTCACAATACATGCAGTGTTCTGTCTCATAGGTCAGTATGCGTTACCTTGCTGTGCAAGTCAATCCAGCGGGTGTACAGAGCATGCTTGCAGAGTCTCGAGGGTCGGCCTAGGTCATCCTTCCCTGTGGTGGCGTTGATCACCTCCAAACCCTGGTCTCCGATGGTCCAGTTCACACTGAAGTTTGGGGCTTTTCCAGGCTGACGAGCCTCTGTGTTACTAATTCCTGTAGAAAATCAGGGTCTTGCTCATTCTGGTTCTTCATCAAACTCTGTCTTTTGTACAGGTTAGATCTAAAAAGACTCTAACAGAGTTAACTGAACAGCTTACAAATTTGATTGGATTCATTCATGATTATCAAAGCAAGGCTCAAATTTGAAATGTTCCCCTAAACTCGTAAGTCTTCTGATTTTTATGGAAACTAGAAATCGATCAGTATAGTGAGAGGCATAAAACAGGGGATGGACACAATACAGTATCATCATTTCACACTAAAAATGTCTCTAGTAGTGAAACAGAACCTTCTCCTTACTGTCTTGGTCCTGCTTGCTTATTCAGGTACTTTACCCCATGACAGTGCAGATTTACATGGACAAGTTACTGCATGCATGCTTAGTGTGAGTAGATTGATTCAATATATTGGATTTCCTGAGATTTTAAACTAATTTGAATAATAAACTGAATTTGACTGCACTGTTTGATAACTAGGATCATTTGGAACGTATGCATGATTGTATGGAAATGCATTTTTGCAAAGTAATGATATGACATGAATTGGCACTATATAAATAAAGTTAATTGATATTGAATTGCAATTGCGTTTGAGTGTGAGATAATACTATGTCAATAAACTAGTTGGTTATTTTTAAGTTTTCACAAATTGCTACCAGATTTACAGGAATCTGTGCAAGGAAGACCAGTCCTTGAGAAGAACCATCCTGCAATTCTTATGTGCATCACCTTCTCCAACATACCTGAATTCCCTCATCAGCAGACCTTTAGCTCTACAGAGGACTGGTAATGAGCCATTCATTTGATTCTGGGGTGTTGGAGAAGGATTGCTTCTAAGAGTAGCAGAATAGTAGCTCTTGCGGATTAGACGTGGCCACCTCTGAAGGACTGTGGGATGTAAGTATGTCATCTGTTACCACTGAGCAGAGGCTTGTTCAGGCTGAAAGGTGGCGGTAGCACCTCCATCTCAGTAAGTCTCTGGTACATGGCTCTGGACAGATGGTCCGCATGGTACAAGCTGCCCAGGATGATGCTGGAGAAGTAGATGGGCTGAGTGAAGTAGGTCATCAAAGAGCCTTGGAATCCAACCACATTCCACCTTTTCATGATCCCAAAAGACAAATACAGAAAATAAGCTCAAAGAAAATCACAGATCTACAACACCCATTGAACATTCCTGCAATGAAAATGTATCCTAGAAATTCTGACAGGGTTTGGCAGTTGTAATAAAATTTCTGCTGACTCATCAAAAAGCTTAATTCGAGAACATGTTGCATACAGACACCTACAAAATCTAGAGACACAATGAGGACAGTGGTAAGAGTTTGCTCTTCAACCTGTGGGTTTGATCCCCAGGTAAGACACTTCACCTGCCTTACCTGTTGGTGTTCATAAGGGCTAGCTGTGTGAGATAGCATAATCATGTGAAGCATGTTTTAGTGTCCTGAAAAGCGCTATATGTAAGTCAGATATTATTTCATCATTTCAGAGAAAGAATGATTAATTCATAATCCCTACATGAACATGCAATCACCTGGTCTACAAAGGTTAGGGGCCAATCATTTTGGGTAAGAAAGTCTTATAGGTATGAATACTTCCAAAAGGCATATTATGCCAGAATTTGAACAAAAGGTGGATAATTAAAATGACAACACACAAAGAACTGAAATCTAGGTGCAGAGCCTGATGAATCCCAAGGTGTCAAAAAGCTTTACAACAAAAGTGAATTAGTCAGTTGTCTGTGTGTGGGGGCCAGAAGACAGACCTGGCAATCTTGTCGCTGCAGGACATGGTGAGCAGCCTCTCACCCTGAAGAACCCCGTCCCATGTCTGAATGGTGCTACCAGAGCGCACTGGGATGGTTCCTTCACCAGACTCAATCTTAGTCCGCAGCTGCCCGCGGGCCTTCCTGTTAGGATGTCTGTCGCTCTGATCTGAGGGATTCAAAGAGAGAAACAAGGAAAATGGAGCAACAACCTCTGAGGAATGAGGAGAAAACCTTTTGCTAAAGGCAGCTGAAGAACCCGTTCTCACCTTCTACAGCAGCTTCATGAGGTGAAAAGATGCGGGCGTCGCCACAGGGGGAGGTGCTGATGTACAGGTGGAACTGGACATTTTCATTCAGTCTGAAACCTTGTTTGTTGTCACAGCAGGTGAAGATAGATTTGTGATGATCCTCTTCATTAGGACTAAAGACTCAAATTCATAAAACAGACACGAAGTTTAGTTTCAAACTGGTATCAGGCTTATGAAATTGAGTCAACACATACAGATACAAGGCACAGATCACAGTTCTTATTAATATTGGCGAGCGGGAGTATTGGTCATAATTTAATTTTTAGCTTTTTCTTCAACTCAGCAGAAATCACCTGAGAAAGTGTTCCAGTTGGGAGTACAGGAACCTGATGAGAGAGCGCCGAGCTATAATTTCAGCATGGCAGTCATTCAGGGCTAGTCCTCTGTCGCTCATGTATTCACCATTGATGCACTTTGTCCCTGTGGATACACAGATAACCTGTGCCTCCTTTACATCTGAACCTGGGTGGGGAAAATCCAAATCTCAAATAACAACAGTTTCTACATAAGTTCTCCACATTTATCTTTTACATTTTCTTTATTCTTGACAGAGTGCCTAATAAAGGACAGAGTACTTTAACAAGGAACACAGATTTAATCAAAAGTCCTCCAAACTGTGGAACTCTGTGGAGAAAAATGAAAATAAGAAAATACCTGTTGTCATGACAACACCTGCCAAGACTTTCCTTCGAGCATGTGGAGATGTGAAGTTATCAGTTAGTTCACTGAACTTTTCGACAACCAAACGAGAGACGGCGTCAGCCAGGACCTAAAGCAACACAATAAGACACAAAGCTTCCAGAAACAGTCTGAAAGAAAGGCTCCTGATAAGCACTTGCCTGTCATTATGAAACAGCAATAGGCAACATGCTAAAAAGAGGTAAAAAGCTATGAAAGTTCTTCTGCTCTTCATTTGAATGGAGCGTTTTTTGCTGGTGTAAATGACAGGCAGAGAGCAAAGAACCCCCCCTCAGTTTCTCCACTCGAAGCGCTCTGAGAGCTGCACTCACTGACTTTCTGAGGCAGCTTGATGAAGAACAGTGTTTGAATAGCACTCAGCCATGGCGGTGATACTAATTAAGATAACAGCTCTGTTATCAGTGTGCAGGGATTACAGGTATGGATCGGTTTATGTGTAAATAGACTCTGCGTGAATTGAACCTGAAATCACCTTTAATCATATTTTGTCAAACTGGTCACAACAAAAGCTTTTTTAGAATAAAACTATCAGTTCATGGTACCTCTTTATGATTCGTTCTAAATAGCAATGAGTAATTCCATATGTTCCCATACTCAAATTTCCAGTTTTCCTTCAGTTTCATAAAAATATATGGACGTTTCTACACCAGGTGGAGTTTATGTGAAGCCTGACAGAAAACCAGGAAGGAAAGACAAAACTTTTCAGTTCACAAATGCAAATATTTTTATGTGTATTTTCTTTTTCAATGTTCATTTCCTGGAGATTACTGAAATAAAGTTCTATAGTTTTCCACAATGTGTATCAATCATGTAAAACTGAAAGAAAGTGCTTATATGCATGAATAGCTTATATTAACAATTAATCACTGCAGAAAGACTAGAAAAAAGTTCTTAAAGAGAAATCAGTATCAGTTAAATTTGCTGTTGGCAAATCAGATGTTGGCTAAATGAAGGGAAATATTGAAATAATAATTTAACAAATTAAAGAAAAAAATCATAGTTCTTTTACATTTTTATAAAACAAAGAATTAATTAAAATATAAATGCTTGTGAAGTGTTAAGATGTTTATAATAGGCAACTAGATATTCATAATTGATAAATGTCAGTGATGAGGCACTGACATTAGTTTTGCATCCATTTTATTATAATACAGTTTGTGGATTAAGGATGCTATATAAATAAAGTTTTCTTACTTTAATTCTACTTATTTAAATCACATATGTGATCAGAAACAAGATACCTAGCAGCTGAAGGTGCTGATGTAGCAGCACAGAGCTATATGTGAAAATCAGTTTGTAGTAACTAACTATTATTTTAGTAATTGATTATTCAATCAATTATTCTGTTGACTAATTGAGTGATCTGGTAAAATAAAATGTCCAATTCTGCAGATTTCTCATTGAAACCATTTTTATGCTATATTAGACAAACACTTTTAGCTTAATTACAGATCTGACTAGTTGATCTTGCAGCAAATGGCTGTTTTTAAAGTCTGTTAACAATTTATCGATTACTACGTTAGTTGACGATTATTTAAATAATTGATTCACCATGATAAATGGTTTCATCCCTAGTTTATAGTAAGGTATACGCAAACAGACAGCAAAACAAAGTAAAATCCTGCTCACCTGTGGTTGATGAAGCTGCAATCCCTCTTTTTGTATGGGTTGCCGGGACGATACCTGGTCCGGCTCAATATGAAAGAGTACAGACAGGGCAGCCTGGGCAGCTCGAGCTTTGGCCAGCCTCTTGTTCCGCCCAGAACCCTGGAAGTTCTGAGCGTCCACTGTCACTGACATTACAAAGTTTTTGGCATGGCTCTCCCCGCTCTCAGACACAGTATTATATTTGAGTCCTGGCCTCATCTCATTAAGAATCATCACAGGATTCTTGCCACTTGTCAAGGAAGTGAAGGCAAATGGATTATGGGTTAGGGGAGACTGAACAATGTTTGAGGTAGGGGGAGGAAGCAGTGGGTTTTCTATTGCCAGAGTTGAGAAAGATCTCCTGCTGTTGCTGTTGGGGGCCAGGTATAACGGGTCACCTAAAGCTCTGGATGTCTCAAAGGCATTGAAGAGCTCATCAGGAAAGTCCCCCTGGTCTGAGGTGAAGTCTGTGTGAACAGCCAGAGTCCGACCCATGGCCATGTGGGCTTCAGACGCGTTAGGAAACTGGACAAAGGAACGCAGAGCCTTCTCCGCAGCACTTAGCTTGGCCTTCTTTTTTGTCTGACCTGAGCCGTCAAATACCTGCCCATTGACCTCCACAGTCATCACAAACACAGGCGCATGGACTGGGCCAGACTGAGAAACCAGCTTGTATTGAAGTCCGGGCTTTATCTCATTCAGCTGCATGAGGGCATTCTTGGGCACAATGGGTCCTGAGACCTTTTTACGCTTTTTCGGCCAGTACTTGCAAGGTGTGCGGCCATTGTTACCCTCCGCTAAGGGACGTTTCCTACCTCTGCCCGTCCTTCCACTGCGGAGCTGAACAGCAACAGATGCAACCCCTTCTTTTGAGAAGAGGTTGTCCAAGTTGTGATTTTCCTTAACATCTGTGCTGCATGAACCTGCGGTGCCCAGAAAGAGTAACTTACAATGCCTTCGTTGCAGGATCTTGTAAATGTAAAATTTAGAGTCCTTTATTATCTCTTTGCAACTGAGCTCAGTGATGTGTGTTCTCCAACTGGAACACAAGTTCTCACTCACACTTAGTGTATTACTCTATCAAATATTGATAGAAGTTTTTATGAAACATGAAAGTCTGACTACATATTTAGAATAAATTTACAACTGAAGTGTAACAGTATTTTCATCATTTATGACTGCTAAAACTTACAACCAGCAAGAGTTATTCTTTAAGACAAAAATAATGCTGCCTCTATCTCATTTGCACCTAATCTGGAAAGTTCATATGAAAATTAAAGCTCAAACTCCAACTGAATTGTTTCTTCTTTCTCAAGTCATTCATGGCATTTAGGAACACATATCACCAGACCCTGTTAACAAAGTCCTTGGAATGCTACATAAATTTCCATTTATAACATCCTCTAGCAAAAGCTTGATAGGTTACTGCTTTTGGTGCTTGTCAGAAAAAAATCAGGATAAGGAGGAAAAAAAACATAAAACGAAATGTATCAACTCTGCAACATTTAAACATTATCAATCCTCATGAATAAATTTTAAGTTTTGTTTGGAATGTAACTGAATTATTTAGCAATTTTTTTTCTGCTTCTCAGAAGAAGAAACCTTTGTGTTCTGGAAATCCTCTTCACGTCAGCAAGAACAGATCAGTTGAGCAGCCAACATCCACTGGATGGAGTCACAGGGGATCAGAGTTCAAATTCTAACTGCATAAAAGCCTTTCACATTAAACAATTACACACTGCACAATATTAAAATTGTCATAGCAAATAATTGCTATGCAATCTAGATTTAAAAAAACTCATTCAGTTTAATTCAAGCTTCATCCTGACAAAAGTAATGATTTGACATTATGAATTTGTTGGCCAGGAAGGAAAGAATCATCAGGTTATTCTGTTGCAAACACTGTGTCTAACCTGAAAGTGGAATAATGTCACATCTTGTGGCTCTGTAACTGCTGACCTTTTATTTCACTACTAAAGGTTGATGTCCTGTTTTGTCCCATTGTGTCCAGATTGATCAAATGGGACTGAGGCCAGTTTCTAACCAAAACTCATTACCAGCTCAGCTTCATTTAATCCAATAAGAACTCTAAATTACAGGAGTGAAGGCACTGAACAGGACGAAGTTTGGGTTTTAGCAGCAAAATGGACAGCATGCAAAGACAATTATAAAGACAGAAGGGCTGGATGGAACTGAACGACAAAAAGGGCAAAGCCCTAAGCAACAAGAGGGGGAGGGGAAGTTACTCCTCTTAAATAAACAGCTGGATAGTTCAGCAAGAAAATTTTTATTGTGAAGCGATATGATAATGTTGTCAAACTATGTTTAACAATATGATGGATTACCTCACATTGCGTGAAACCTGTACAAATTGCTGCATTAAGCCCTTCAATAACCTTGAGCTCTACCACTGTCAGCCATAATCCACATGTTCCTCCAACAGGGATGGGATTATTACTACCCAGCACTAATAACCAGTGTAAGGAGGCTGCATGTGTTAGTGTTGAGCCAAATAAGCTGTTGGCTCAGCCACACCACAGAGGAGAATACTTGCACTATCACTCTTACACTGAAAGCAATCATCATTCACTTACATTTCCCTGACTGTCTCAGTCTGTTGCACTGGGTTGAGCTGGATTATCTGTCAGATTAAATATCTTCCTTCTGTCTGCAAACCTCAAAATTCACATTGTGTCAGGTGAAAATATGGTAACATGTTATCACCAGTTAGAACTATCATGAGTGTTATCTAAGGTAGAATGGACTTGGGGCTAATGCATTAGCCCCAATGAAATCTGTTCCCCCTCTCCTATATGTTCCAAAATAAGTCATTGTTCACCACAGCTTGCATTTTTCATTTTTGTACTAAGTATGGAGGTTAGAATGTAACATAAAAATAGTCTGAAATCGTACAAAATTAGAATCTGGATTGTCCAGATTCAAATTCATCTATTTCTTTCCCCTTAAACAACTTCAATGGTACATTTTGTGATGATATTCTGCTAAGAATGCTTGCATGCTAAAAGAGAGCGACTGGAACCAAAAAGAGTCACTTTAATGCTCCAATAAAAGCAGAACTTTACTGAAAGATATCAACATGTAGTTTGGACTCACTCATGCTTTGTGCTTCCATCCCCTCTGTGATGGGCTGCCTCTGCTGGGTTCGGGTCGGCCGGTTCCCTGATCCACCTGCAGGAAACACAAACGTCAGTCAGCTTTCATTGGATTCTCTCGTTTCTCATGTTGCCAACCACTACTTGATGCATCTTTTAATGTTGTAATATTTGAGACCAGTCTCGATCTTGTGTCGGTCTCGGACACTGAGGACTCGGGATTTTATTTAAAGACTGGTCAAACCCTCAACTGTAAAAATGTCACTAAATTGCCCAGCATATTTGTCAACATCCTTGTTTTCACTGGATAGAATAACGTAATTAGTAATTATGGGTTTCTGTTACCCTGTAACGCGTTGCCTCCCCTTTTAACCGTGGCGCTCCAAGACATGCACAATGTTTGTGTCGGAGCGAGGAGATGTCTGTCTAATCGTCGGGACTAAATTTCCCTACATAAATCAAAAGAAATCATAACGACATGTGAATTCAGCAGCGCTTCGCTTTCAGAGACGGTGGGACTACGTTCAACTGAAGCTCAATGAATGGTAAGCTCCGTGAAGTGACGTTAGCAGAGCTGGCTGTACAGGGACAAATATGTTTCAATTGCGTTGATAAATGCTGTCACTTACTGCGCTTGTTGTGGGAAAGTGTTGACTGACGTGTCGCACATGTGCGACGACGATGTGACCAAAGTCTGCAATACAGAGATGCATTCATCATCACTATATCGGATCGGATCGTTCATGAACGATAGGACTGAAGCCTCACTGAGAACCGTTCTTTGTTTTTGCAATGCTCTGGGCACACTGCAGTAGCTATTATTATTCAATTTTATATATTTATTTACTTATCAAATAAGTGCAATAAGGGGCGTGTTGTGGTGGCGCAGGGGCTTAGCACGCCCCACGCCTGGAGGCCCCAGTCCTCGACGCGGACGTCGCGGGTTCGACTCCCGGTCCCGGCGACCCCCAACACTGGCATCCTTGTCTTTAAAGTCATATTTTTACAAAATAATACTGATCATCAATGTTTATCATTCATAAACATTGATGAAGTCTCCTTCATATTCATAACAGGTGTTGCTATGTTTATGACGGTGTCAGTCTCACACACACCCCTTCAGATAAAGTGTTACCCACTTTTCTAAATCCAATAATAGGATCTGTGGTTTGGCATTTAATTAGAATGTAAATAAAACAAATCTTTGAAATGTGACATTTAAGTGATGAAGAAAAATATCGCAAAAAAAGATATTTCTGTAAAGCTGAGTTAATTCGCTTAGATTACTGCCTGACCTTTTCAGCTTGAATGGGACAAAAAGAAAGCTGATTAACCTGCAGTTCACAGGAAGCTTCTGTTTAAAATTCACTTAACTTTTCACAGGCTTTTAGATTTGGATGGAAATGTGACATTTACTGCAGATTTTAGGGAAACCAGAACAGGATCCGTCTAACAAAAGATTCAGCAAAAGACAGAAAACATTTTTTTACAACCTCCTAAGCTAAAATACTTACTGAGTTGGAAAACTGCACAATCTATCAAATGTAGACAGCACTGCAACAAGCTCTGTTTCAGAGCGTTTTGGCCAGTGTGACAGGCAGTCAAGCTTGACGAATAAGCCCACAATTCCAAGCAAGGTATTTCGAGTGGCTTGAGGAAGAAAGCTTGAAACATTTGACCCAAATCCTATAGCTTAAAAGGCAATTCTACCAATTACTAAGAAAGTAGGTGAAAACTTCAGCTGCAGTCCAAAAACAGGAATGTTAGGTTAATTGTTTTCTCCAAGTTAGGTTGGGGTGATATATTTGAATAACTTCTGAGTTTCTTTGCTTGTTTAGACTCAGCCTGGCTGGATCACAAAGAACACAATCCTCCAAACTTCTGCTCTGTGAAATCTTTATGGCAGCTTTAATTTGTTGTGTGACTCTGGAAGTCGCTGCAGGGCCAGAGTCATTTTCAGGTACTAATGCCACTTAAAGCTAACAGGGTTACCATGCAGTCACATTGGCCCCAAACCAGAACCCCCACCTACAGGCATTAGTGCTGCTGACAGCAGATGAGTTAAAACGCTGTGGTGGACTCTTTACAGCAACTGAGGAGAACCGAGCAACTTTTTGACAAGAAGATTACCTTTAGAAGATGCAGACGAAGAACACTTTGATGGACTATGAAGGTATGGACATGTGTTCCCAGTCATCTGAGCTTCAGCAGACCCCTGATATCTGCTGGAATCAAGAATCACTGCCACCCACAAAAAGCTAACCCCTTGGATTACTTGAGACTCTGTCTAAAAACGCATATAAGTACCTATTTTAACAGTTCAAACCCCAAATATACCGTAACATGCAATAATATGCACATTGGGTTCATAAATAGTAGCTGCAGAATATCTGCAGTTTTCCTTATTGCTGTGATTTTGGGGTACAGCCAGTTAGAGCCAAGGAAAACAAATGACACTCCTGGATTTACTGCTTAGCAAACAGCAGCAGCCAGTGAGCATTGTGCCTTGGTATTTTAGCTTCCCAAGCTACATTTTGTTTTGAATATCCTAGATATGCTCTATGACAAAAATCCATGATTAGGGGGATTTTGAACAAATCTTGTTGAGTCACGTTTCACATAAAAACCTAAATGGCAAAAAGTTATAGAAAAGTTTACAATAATTCCAAAAAAGATGTCTCCTTCATAAAACATTCATTACAGTTAGAAAATTAAGGAGTATGCAAGTATATGGACTTTTGGATTGTGCCTTGTGAATTATCACTACACACCTCAGTTGTTATAGTGACGGATGCACAGAGTCAGAACAGTTGTTGGACTCCCATCTACCATAGTTTCATCACAGCCTTCAAAGCTTGCAGCATGGGTTGGATTGACAGAGAAAGTTCACCTGTAAAAACTCAATCTTTGTGATAACAAGTTGACTGAGGGGAAATATATAGTGGAATACTAACAATCCAAAAAGGTGCAGGCGTGCCAGCTCTGCTTCATCTCAG
This sequence comes from Alfaro cultratus, assembly GCA_903066825.1. Lineage (NCBI taxonomy): Eukaryota > Metazoa > Chordata > Actinopteri > Cyprinodontiformes > Poeciliidae > Alfaro > Alfaro cultratus. The sequence continues at coordinate 12,377 of CAEFZX010018451.1, forward strand.
CTTTTTAATAAAGATGGAGAAGTTTATAGGAGTGATTTTAGATTCCTGCTGCCATCCACTGACTCATCTCTACCCAGTTCTCCCTGCATCGCTGAGCTCACTGTGCACCACAGACTGTTATCTCTGCTCTCCCCGGCCGAGCCACGGCCAGGCCGGGTCCACGGCTATTCCCTAGGAGCTTGTGATGGACTGATGTTGAATTTCACACTCTGAGGCTTTGGTTTTAAGGCCAGCAGTAGCTGGTGGAAGGGCAGGTAAAGGTGTTTGCTGAAGCCTAACAAGCAGGGAATATCAGCACAGTAAAAAGATTTCAGAAGGGCACTTTTTGTCCAGAAGAAAAATTTCAGGTATCAATCAGATTAATGTGTGTTTTAACAAGTGATGTAAATAAAAAGTGACTCTGAGATTTAACAGGCATTCTGATGGACTGTCATGGAGGACGTCTAACAGACCTGTTGGTTAAAGCCAGACTTTGATGACAGAGCTGAGCAGCAGGGTGGAGGAAAAGAGGAGTGAGGGCGATATCAGTTCCTGCACATCACCTGTGTGCGAGACAGATCAAGTTTTGGGCCGACAGGCACATCCCATGGAAGCGGCATGGCATGCACGCCTCACAGAGCACATCGGCTTAGAGCTCGTCTGAAAATCACTTTTGCTCCCAGTAGATTAAACTCACACTTCAGTTCATCTCCCAACACCTCGCTTAGCAGGGACATGAAAATAATGGGCTTTATACTCTTTCCGCATGCAAAGTATAGCTGAGTACAGTTTTTCTTTTTTCATACGTTGTTGCTGTTTACCACACTGCATGAATTATCATTAGACTAATAAAGGGATGAGGAAGCACAACACATCTGCTGCCTTGGCTTTCGGTGCAGCAGCTAAAATTTGAATAAATATGGGGATTAAGTAAATTTGAGCATTTGCTCCCGAGTGGATATTAGTTGTTGTTTGTAATCTCACCCAAAGCCAATGAAGATGAATGAAGAGGAAGCAGCTGATGATGTTGTATGATTCTTTAACTGTATCCTAGTTCAACAGCTTCCAGTAGTCCAGAAATATCTGTGTCTGACAATGACTGCTGTTGGGAAAATGTTTATAACTTTGTTAATAAGATATGTTGTTATCCAGTTCGGTACTCTGGTCTGTTCACTCAAACAAGAACACACTTCAGAACTGATACAGCAAACTATCACCAAGAAAGGAAACAAGACACTAAAGAAACAGAATAATAATGAAATTGAAACAGCAAATCTAATATAT
>CAEFZX010018452.1:0-10380 GCA_903066825.1 Alfaro cultratus
TCTCTTCTACAAAAATATCATACATCTATATCTATACTTCAAAAAAACATTATTTTTCTGATGCTTTTTTTTTTTTTCCACACAATTGAAGTGATTTGAAAGAAAAAAACAAAAACAATTTAGTATTGGAAACAATGGTGAGAAGGATTCCACTGGGGCAGCAACATTTGAACTCTTTGTTCTCATGTTTGTGGAACAGTCAAAGTCAGACAAAGCACGGTGCACAAAGCTGTGAGCACATTTGTTGTTTCTACTTGGACGCTGTGGGCAGGAGAAAACACAGACCAGGATCAATAACCCTCCTGTGGACGAATTAAAAGGTGTGTGTGATGCTGCAGAGAAGGAAGCCACACTCAGTCTCAGAGTCTCTTGCTGTACAATCAAGTGACCAACACTTTGCACCTTTTATGAACCTTTAGAAACTCTTTGATTTAAATGGTAGTTGGAAACATGAAGCATCAAGATATTTCTACAAATTAGATATAAAATTGTTCAAAGTATTTACTACAGAAAACAGGAGGTTCCATGTAACCCATGTTCATTATGTTAAATGTGAGATGTTACAACCTTTTTCCTATTTTGTCACATTACAACCAAAAAAAGAATCATCAAAATTTGCCTTCAAATTCATATAGAATTCATACTGATAATGGATGTACACAAGGGCCACCATGTGACGATAATTTGTTGTATTTTACTTTGCTGATAAAGCCGCTTTTGTTTACATAAAATGTCAGGACACTTTGGTGAACAAAAGCAGCTCCATTTATTTGCCTTTTAACACAAATAGCAAATCACACAACAGCAACTCAACGCATTAACGTCTGTAGGTGTGATGAAGAAGACATGCATAAGTTGAAACTAAGCATCACAACGTGGAAGAAAGAGGATTTGATGATGGCGTGGTGAATGGCCTGAGTATTTCAGAAGCTTTTGGTTTTCTGGGGTTTCCACGGCAGCATGGGGAGAGTCTGATCTGTGAATGCAGAACGACACACAGAAGAGCTCAGAACCGAAAACTGGTGTTCACATAACCTCACCAAACATCACAGAGTAACAGATTGGAAAAATGTTGCCTGGTCTGTTGAGTCTCATTTTCATCAGAGTGTGGAGTAAACAACATTAAAGCGTGGAGCCGTCCTGCTGTTTATCTACGGCTGTTTTCAACCCTGATGGTCCAGTAGAGTCGGTTTGATTGTCCTGTTTACGCAGTTGGTAGCACTGTTGCCTTGCAGCAAGAAGGTCCTGGGTTCGATTCCCGGCCCTGGGGTTTTTCTGCATGGAGTTTGCATGTTCTCCCTGTGCATGGTGGGTTCTCTCCAGGTACTCTGGCTTCCTCCAACAGTCCAAAAAAACATGACTGTCAGGTTAATTGGTCTTTCTACATTCTCCCTAGGTGTGAGTGTGTGTGTGTGTAGTTGTTTGTCCTGTCTGTCTCTGTGTTGCCCTGCGACAGACTGGCGACCTGTCCAGGGTGACCCCGCCTCTTGCCCAGAACGTTAGCTGGAAATAGACCAGCACCTCCTGACCCCACTAGGGACAAGGGTGTAAAGAAAATGGATGGATGTTCTGTTTTCAGCTGCTGTGGTTCTCATTTCCTCTGCACTGTCAAACAAACCAAACCCTTTGAAAACCTCTTCCCCTCCTCACCTGTGGTGGCGCTGCACCAAGAACCACTGAAGGAAACAACATGAAAACCTTTGAAGAAGACAATGACAACAACTTCCTTCTTTACAAAATGTAAACAAAAGTGAAGTTGCGTCAGATTTGACCAGTTTCTGTTTTGTCTTTGGTGAAAGACCACAAGCCATTTCTCCCACTAGAACTAGACTTTGTTTTGGTTGTGTTTACCCAGAATGCCCTGCGCTATAACGCACTTTCAGTTTGTGGAGCTGCTCCTCAGAACCACGCCAAGGTAGATGTATTCTGTCCACTCTGTGCAATAACTCAGACATATTTCTGCAGCCGATCTCAGGAGCTTGTGAAGATAAATCGACTGAACAGCAGCTGCGGTTTGCTCATCCAGAAACTCAGGGCGATTGATTGGGTAAGACTTCCAGTTTCTTATCAGCTGCCACCAGTTGGTTCCAAGGCCTCGCCAAGGGAAACAGGTTCTCTTTTCTTAGTTCTGAAATAAAAACATGTTGTCTCAAGTGCTTCAGAATTTCCATTAAGGCGCCGCCGCGGCTCCAGGAAGTCTCTGTAATTACTGTTCAGCCATTCCTCTTCCCACAGCAGCAGAATCGAAGGCTTATTAGGAATATGTAAAGTGACACAGCATGCGGCGCGTCTCTGAGTCTCCTGCTCCTAACCTCTGCCATCGGTGTGTAATTGACCCGGCTGTCACTTTACTAACCCTCCTTGTATTTTAATGAGTGCTGCTCTCCGTTGGATTTTTTTTTTTTTCCTTTTCTCTCTCTCACTTGAATTGTTACCCAGAATGAGCGTCAGTTCATTATTGCTTCTGGGTGGAAGTCATCTTAGAAACACCGAGGGATGATATTGTTGTGCATTTCCATCTCTGGACTCTTCTCTTTTATTTTGGAAAGTGATTTCTTCATGCTGAGCAGATGTTCACACAGAAAATTATTATAGTTTTCACTCCAAACTTGTGGTGCTGGGTTGTAACAGTTAGCAGTAGCATAACACTGGGTTACAAAAAAATTGTTTCTTGGATGTTATCTATGTTTGTTCAATTGAATTGGGACTATTTAGTACCACTGAATCCAAAAATGACATCATTTTTCTCAATCAGGTCAGGTTTTTATTCTAATTTGATTTAGAGAAACCTGATATTCTGACTACATCTGATGAGATTTTTGTGACATTATCAGTTCATTTCCGTTAATATTTATCTTCCAAAAAAAAGTTTTAGGAGAAAAAAAAGTTTTCTAACAGAGTGTATTAATTAAATGTTAAAAACTTGGATTTCTGTTATTTGTATAATAAACACTGATCAGGGTAAAAACATGTAGATTGAACATGACGTCTTCATTGTGTAAAATTCTCCGTCTCTTTTCTCTCCTCCTGCTCATCACTCGTTGATCCAAATTCTCATGAAACTGATCCAGATGTGAGAACAGGTCCTGCATTTTGATGCTCTTGTTCACCTGATTGAGCAAAACCAGTGTTTAACCCTGTTAAAACATTTTATGTTTAGGATCCTGTGAAATACAGTTTCCCCATGTGGAGAAGAGGCACAAACAATTACAAATGCTGATCTTCTAGAAAAAGATGTTCTCGTCTTTGACTTTCCCATTGTTCTGTTTGTCAATCCAATTAGTACAACCAAAGAAAACTCTAAATGCAACCAGGAAGAAGCGACTCTCCATACCTGCTCCTTACAAGCTGATTTTCCAAACACAACCAAGTCTGGCTGTGACCAAAAATTAAAACGACAAAACGAAACTCTTATTGAGTTTCTGTGCACAGAAAGTCAATAAGAGTTAATTGGATCAAAATCCTCTAGTACTCCACTCACTGTTTTTTTTTTTGTTTGTTTTTTTTTGTGATAGGTTCTGACTCGGCAAGAGCCAATTGTGATCACTGACTTGCATGATGAAAAACGACGCTCTAAAACGGAGCCAAGATCCCTGACCAAGCCTCAGTGTTTGGTGCTAATGAGGATAGAAATCTCTCACCTCCTTCCAACTGTTTAATCACAGCGTGAAGAGAGCTGCATGTCACTTCATGTAAATAAGTGAAGCGTGGAGAAATGAACATCACCTAGTTTTACATGAAGATGTGTCATATTATCTTGCCTGTAACTTAGTAACCTAACTTAACCTTTTTATGCTTTTTTTTGTTTTTTTAAAATATTTATTTAGCCATTTTGATCTCGTAGTTTCTGTGTGGCAAAATCTGGGTTTTACAAAGCAACAAATCAATATTTGTCCCACAGGCTCTGAGAATATGAAACTATCTGGGTTTTATAATACTAACAAAGGAGGAAAAAACAGATTTTAACATCTTGACTGCAGGGGACTTCACTTCCAGCTCCTAAATGCACACTGCCAATCACAAAATGCCTGAAAATCTCATTTTAAGTTACCTGACAATATCAAAATGTATGTATTTATTCATTTATGTATTTTAAAGCCCTGTTGTGTGGAGCAGCAGTTACAGATTAATAGAGACTGTAAATTAAACCACCACAAACACATTTTTGTGGTTATAAGGTGATTACTTTACTAAATACGTTTTCAACTACACAGTGATTGTGCTGCACTGCAAACACATTTCTCATGCGGCATAAAAGCCTTGCTACTGTTGAAAGGAAAAAACAGACCAGGCAGCCCTTTGTCAACACATCTAATAACTACTAGAGCCACAGAGCAAAGCTTGAGGGATAAAATCCCAAATGAAGGAGTAAATCAAATATGGAGCTCATGAGCAGCGGCAGCACATCATCTGTCAAACGTAGCTCTGCTTCTGCAGCTGTTCGGTTTAGCCTGTTGGAATTTTTCTATTATTGATGATTTATTTATTTATTTTTGTGTAACCGTGCAACAAAACAGCGTTTCATGTGATCCCGTTCTGATCCCAGCGTCAAATTCAACGTGATGGCTTTTCATCGTTCAGCTGATGCCGATCCCGTTGCCGGGACAACAGAAGGAGTGGAATATTATCAGGTGGTGAGTTCATGTGAGCTGCTGTGCAACCCAGAGGAGCTAACCGAGTCAAGTCATATCGAGTTGTGTGACTTGATTCGTATGGAACCAGGGCAGGAAAACTCCTTTAATAAACATCAACCTCCTGGCATGAGAACCCCATGGAACTGCCCAGTGACCCCAGCCAGGGTCAGATAAATGACATATCTTATACGCTATTCTTTCATACAAACTATAATGTACATGTAATATACACCCACATGACACTAGCTGTGCTTCCATTACAAACATGTCAATCTTTGTCTGTGTTGTGCTACTATGGTAAAAACACAATTTCGCAATTGCAGTGTTAAATAAGAAGTGAAATTAAAACTACACATGAATATGCTTGTTCATGCGCTGTCATTAAAAATTATGGCAGCGACGAATGTTATCAGTTATGTGAGTGTCCTAAAATGCGGTGTGAAAGGTGGTGAGGCAGACGCTGAACGACCCAGGTAGAATAAGTGAAGAGATGATTTAATGTTGAAGGCATCCAAAAAGACACAGTCCAATGCACAATCCAATAACAGTCCAACAACCTGGCAGCACAGTTGAGCTACACGAATGGACAAAGAGACTGGCTAGACAGAACTGACGACAGCTTAGACAAGGACCCGACAGAGATGCAGAGACACAAGTGACACTAAATACACAGGAAGTAATCAGGGAACGAGACACACCTGGGGATCAATCAAGGGGAAGACAGGACAACAGGGAGAACTCAGAAAACACAGAAACTCAAAATAAACACAGAGAAAAACTCAGATCCTGACAGTGAGATATATTCATAATTTATCATGATGCTAGCGCTCATCATCTATCAGCCAATCAGAGGAGACGTCTGCATCTTATTCAGGAGTTATAACAACAAGCTCCGCCTACTTGGGAACAGCGACCTAGTTGGCAATTTTACAGAAGAGTTATGGATTCAACATGTTGGAATGAACTGTGGTGTTGGGAGAGCTCTGGTGGAGCAAACCAAAACAAACCATCTTCCTCCTACCACTTCCTGTAAATTTCTTCGTTATTTCCACCAGTAGTAACATCCGGATGTTGATCATGTAGTGGTGAGTTCATGTGAGCTGCTGTGCAACCCAGAGGAGCTAACCGAGTCAAGTCATATCGACTTGAAAAAGAGGCGGAGTACATCCTGGACAGGTCGCCAGTCTGTCGCAGGGCAACACAGAGACAGACAGGACAAACAACCACACACACACCTAGGGAGACCAATTTACCTAACAATCATGTTTTTGGACTGTGGGAGGAAGCCGGAGTACCCGGAGAAAACCCACCATGCACAGGGAGAAAGACAGAAAGACCCTGGGCCAAGTATTGAACCCAGGACCTTCTTGTTGCCAGGCAACAGTGCTACCTACTGTGCAGCCCTAAAATTGAAATGATGAAAATAAATTTGCTTAATGGAACGCCGGTTTCACTGTTTTCAAATTAAAGCTGTTGCGCTGTGGTTTTTCAGTCGTATGGAAAGTGATGCATTTTGCATGGAAATACATTTTTGTATCAGGTGACAGCCAGATGCAACTACTAGTGGAAAAGATGAAAAAGACAACAGGAAGTGGTAGGAGGAAGATAGTTTGTTTTTCTTTTTTTCCAACATGCATCTGGCTCCACCAGAGCTTCACAGCATCACACATTTAATAAAAGTTCTGTGTCATTCCAACGTGTTGAATCCATAAGTCTTCTGTGAAATCACCGACTACAATTTTCCCAAAATGCCCCATATGTAGCTGCTCCCAACAGTTGGAGGTTTGTTGCTCCAACTGCTGAATGAAAAGCTGCTGTCTCCTCTGATTGGCTGATAGACGGTGAGCTTTAGCGCCAAGGCTGAATTATGAATATGTCTGATGTAACCTGTTTACATCCGTTGCTACCATGAGTTTTAACAACTTTTAAATCACATGAACAATCTTAATCACTGGTGATTTTCATTTAATTTCATATTTAACTGAAACACCGCAATTGCAAAATTGTGTTGTTGTTTTTTTACGTTGACAGACAAAGATTGGTGTACAGTACATTTGTAATGGAAACTCAGTTACCACTTCTTCTCATCTGTGATAAAAATCTTTCTGACTCGGGCCATGATGCGTTGCTCTTTGAGGTGTTTCGGCCAGACTTTAGAAGTAGCGATGTGTTTCTTTGGGAGATCTCCAGCGGCGTCTGTTAAGCTGGCAGCTCTGAAGCCTTTTCCCAGCAGTGAAAGGAGACGGGGAGGAGAGGGGGGAAGTGTCGAGACACATTAGCTGAGGCTTCATTTCCCTTCATACTGCTTGAAAACAGAGAGGTTGGCGGAGATGAATCTGTAACGGCAGAGTGTTTGTGCCGCAGCATATGGTCAGTGGTACTGGTCTCTAATTTCCATGCCAAGACTTTCTTTTTAAGATGATAGAATTTAAGGAACAAACAATCGGGCACTTTAAATTTCATTGGTGTTATTTTCAAATCTGACATTTGTGCTCCTTGTGACCATAATCATCTGAGAAGCTTTTATCAAGCTATTAAGCTATGCAAATGTCAGTCATCTGCAAGAAACCGTCTGAGGAACGGGCTTGGTAGCGTTGAAAAATGACACAAGCTGCGAGTCTTTGAGGTTATGGAGGAACTGGGGAACTCTGAGTAGGAGAAGGCAGCGATTTTCTGCTCTGTTTTGGAGTTGTAGTTTGCCTGTAGTTTTAGCGATAGCAGCGAAGTCAGTGTTGGCCATACTTCTAAATATTGAATTTAACCTCAACAGCTGCCTTGGTCGGATCGGGACCTCTCTCAGGATGGTTGTTTACAGGGCAGGTAATTTCCAGTAAGCTTTTTAGTGTTGAACTGGTGCATTACATGTGTCATGGGCTAATGTTAGCGATGGGGTGAAATTTAAAACGTCAACAGAGGCCACGCCTCCAGGAAGCAGTCGTTTCCCAGTAGCTGAGGGCCCAGACCCTTTGTGTGAACCAAATAGTGTAGGATGAGGGGCCACAGCATCACTAGATCTATCATCTGCATAAAAATGATAAAGGGCATTTAACAAATTGCCAACTGTTTTTAGGTTTCCAGCAATTGTTGTCATGAGTGTTCAAACAACAACAATATCCACTATTTTTATTGCGTTGCATAATTTCCTAAATGACTCAAAGTGAGATCTACCAGCAAATTAGAAAAACTCAAAGCCTTTCTTTTTATCACTTCATGAACATAAACTAGTCTGGTTGTGAACCCACTCACCCCATCACTCTGGGTAATTTAGGCCCGAATATTCAAGGAGTGAATAATAACAATTCAGTTTTGAAGTTCATAAACTTGTTGAACACTGCTGAGGTTTAGATTTAGTGACTATGGAATAAATGTTAATGTAAAGTGTATAAAATACAATCTAAATCTGATCTATCAACCAATAATTTGTATGTTAACATTGCACTTCTTCCGATTTTAAAGGAGTTGTTTGCTTATTTTTTAGTCTTGGTGCCCTGAAACATTTAAATTTACAGCTTGTTTTTGTATTTTTACCACATAGTTCCCCACAAGGCAGTCATCATCTCTTATTTTTGTTGTCAGGTACAGAGGAATCTGTACCACATTTCTAAGAAGCAGAGAAAATCTGTATCAAAAACAGTCTGGACTGTGCACGGATTGTACTGAGTCATGTAATTGTAGGTAACTGCAGCCCTTCGAGGTTGATCTCTCATTCTTCTCCTGTTGTGACAGCATAAAGCTTTTTCATTTATTAATAGACCTGATGGCAATACTAAGCTTTTATGAATCTCTGATCCAAATACTAAAGACAGGAGATCCTGCAAACCCCAGACAGAAGGCGTCTGTGTGGAAAGGAACGCTGAGAGATAAGCAGGACATTCTCTGAGGAACAACAGAGGCAATTAAACAGATGATTGTTTTTTAAGATTAAACAGTCAATTATCAAGGCCTTTTATTGGCAAACGATAAGTGCAAAGTGAAAGAATGGATATACTTTCACTTTATGAAACCCTAACCCTAACCCTTTTGAATTGTTCTTCAAATAAAATATTCAGGAACAATTGAAGCAATAAACACCTGAGGTTATTCAATCGTTCTGATTTTCAAAATGTCACTCTCAAACTGTCCACTGAAAAAAAACAGCATAGATACAAAACAAGTAAAACAGACTAACACAAAACGTTCAGACAAAGTCCTCTGAACGCTCCCAAGTTTGTAGACAATGTTTACCGGATGTCAAAATGAAACACCAGTGAATAGGGTTAGGGTTAGACAACTTCCAAAAAGTTACTCTAGTAACAGAGTAATAGTAATGACTTTGTCTAATTGTGTGAGACAGGAAGTAACGGTCAGGTACAACGTGCAACGTTGCTGTTTCTCTGCCCCAAATATTTTGCTAGCTAGATTTTTAGCTGGCAAGCTAAATATTTTGTTAGCATCCACACATTTTGCTTGCTAACTAAACAGTTACTCTAGTAACAAAATATTTATCTATCAGACAAATATTAGTCAGCTTGCTAACTAAATATTCAAGTTGACAGATAAATATTTTGCTTATAACTAAGTATTTAGATTCAAGCTAAACATTTAGCAAATCTGCAAATTAGCTTGCTGACAAGTGGATGTGGACTATCACAATAAAAGCTGGGTTTTGTGGACCTCTACATAAACTTCAGTGCTGGTGGGACTGAATCACTTCAGTCATCGCTCAAGTAACTGTGATTGTTTTTTTTAATATTGGTTCTTTTCCTCTGTCCAACGTGTTTGCTATAACAAGATGCTTTAACAGCGATATAAACGTCTATATAGCTGCTAAAGCCTCTTTTGTCATTTTTGCTCAACAAACCATAAAGGATCTTAATTATGGATCTGCAGCTACAGTTTCTGCTTCAGCATCTACCACTGCGGTCAAGCCATGATTCACCCTTTAGTTTCTTTAGGGTTGCTACCAAAGTTTTTACACAAACAATATATTGATTCTTTTTATTTCATATAAATAATTTTCTCTTCTGAATGAATAAACAGGAAGACTTAAACTTGGTCAACATACAAGTTAGTTTAAGAGCTGGCTCTGTTTTCAGTTTCAAGAATAAGACACAACTCAACTCCTCACTTTCTTGGGTAATTTGGCACCGTTTGGGGGCCCCAGGCCGGTGGCTTGGCATGCCTGGATACAGTCTGTCTCATTCTCTACCAGTGGGAGAGGAGAAGACTGAGAACTCTCTGGAGCTGTCATGACGCACTGCAGGTGGCAGGGATACCCAACGGCAAATGTGTCTGTTATTCAATCTGACATCTGTTTAAATTAAGGCATCATGCACCGACTGGCCTACAGGTCAAAAAGCAGTCTAATTGGAAGAAGAAGGCAAAGGAGATAGAGCTGCATTCAAGATAGCTTTGACATGTAGTACAACTGGAAACTGATTAGTGAGAGCAAACATATCGCCAGCAGTAACGGGGATGCTGACTCGTGCTGATGAGGCGCCAGTCAGTAACAAACTAATGAAACCGTACATAACTCGCATCCACGTCACTTACACAAGAAAATTTCCAGAGTATAATTTACTCAATTTGAAAAAAATTTTACTCTGAAAAATACATTTGGTCCCAGTCTAAATAGTCAAATTTACTCTCATGGAAGAGTTGAAATTACAGATTAAAATCAACACCATTTAGTGCAAAAATTTTAATCAATGCCAAGAGAATTTACTCCAAATTGTTTAAAAGAAAAACTACTCTACCGTATTTTAAC